>QUOG01000138.1:10718-30254 GCA_010416905.1 Polistes dorsalis
CGTGGACGCGTTTTAGCAGAAAATTATATCCTATGGCGTTATACTCGGATTGAAATTCTCTTTGAACGAAAGGAGAGTGAGAGAAAAAGAGAAAGAGAGAAGAAGGATAGAGAAATCGTGAAAGTGGGTCATGGCCAATCGTGGGCGAGAATAGTCGAATTAATAGTCGAATGTAACTCGAACAATCGACTCGATGATTAAATCAACTCAAAACGTGCACATTTTTACGTAATACATCGTTGCGACCTATGTAAATTTGTCGAATGCCAATTTTTTTGTTCGTCGTATCGTTCATCGCATTTTTTCGACATTTAAAAAATCAAATAATGTAAAGAGAAGTGACGAGAACGAACCTTTGGGTAAAGGGTCGACGCTACTGTTCGAAGAAAAATCCCCAATGCCAAGTCCACGGCCTTGTTGCTGTTGTTGTTGCTGTTGTTGTTGCTGTTGTTGTTGCTGTTGTTGTTGTTGCTGTTGCTGTTGCTGTTGCTGATGCTGATGATGATGATAATGATGATAATGATTTTTTTTTAATTTTATTCAATAAAATTTCCTCGTTGATGCGCTAGTGTCAAGATTCAAGGTCGCTCGTTTAATTGGAGGAAGTAATTCATTGGTTACGGAAGAGCGATATGAAAGGTGTACAAAAGAATTACATCGGATAATTATACGAAATTTTTTAAAGACACTGGTAAGTATGCACGAACACAAACACGCACGGACACGAAACACAAACGTCACATAATCTTTCTGAGATGCTAACAACTTTCTCTCTCTCTCTCTCTCTCTCTCTCTCTCTCTCTCTCTCTCTCTCTCTCTTTGTCTCTGTCTCTCCCCTTTTTTCTATTTCCTTTTTTTTTTATGTAAAGATGCACGATGAACTCGAGATAAGAGAGAAAGACTCGTCGACGATGAGAAGACAGGAACGTGCTGATCGTTGCGGAAGCAGCTGAACGTATTCCCTCTCTCTTGCTATCTCCAATGTAGATATATGTATATACAGACACTGTGAGAGAGAAAGATACTAAATGCAAGAGCAAGAGAGAAACGGAATATGACGGAGAGTAGGAGAAAGATAGAGGAGGTATCAATGGGTGAGAAAGAAATGGGGAATAAGTGAGAGAGAAAGAAAAAGAGGGGAGGGAATGTATGTGCGAGAGAGAGAGAGAGAGATACATAGGATTATTACCTATATATTATACGAGTAAATAAATCGACGATCTATTGGTCAATAATTAATATTACAATTTGTAATGAATTTATATTCGAATAAAGTCTCTAAAATTTTTCTAGAAACGTTGAAACTATTATGTAATATTTTATCGAAATTTTTAATACACAAATTTACTCGATAAAAAACATGATTTTATGTGTGTACATATTGGAAGAGGGGAAAGAGAGAGAGAGAGAGAGAGAGTATGCCCAACGGGTTGGTCCTATTCCCCCTCCCTTTCGTATTCTGGCTGTAGCAATAGGTCAGGAGAGATGTGGTTGCCATGGTAACTGTAATTGAGAAGGGTGCAGAGCAGCAGCAGCATCGTGCATCGATTGCAACCCCTCGGATAGTATTGCTTGAAAGCGACCCTGACCTTCGCTCAGCTGACTACGCTACTATATATATATGTGGTTACTCTCCTCGAATCGTAGGAGGGGAATTATATACTCTCGTATATATACGACGCCGAAGAGAATCGTCTAACAGATTGTCTAACATAATGCCATTGTATTTGCGCTACTTGCAATTTTCTTTACAGCTTAATTCGTTAATCGAACAAATATCTAATCTCGTATGAGATGATCTATCGTAGATATTTTATTCAAATATTATCACGTGGGAAATATGATCTTTGCGAATTGATTATTTTCCATTCAAATACGCGTACCGCGAATAACAGAAAACACTTCCGCCGTTTTCCTCCAAATGCAACTGCAACTGCAACTGCACTGCAACTGCAAATGCGCAAAGAAAATGTCGTAACACAGTTAGGAGTGCAGTTTAATTAACGTCGATAAATTCCGTAAGTAAGTATTTACACGTTAGATTGAATTAACACGGCAAGTGTGTTTGAAAGGTTTAACAGTGTAGGAGAGAATTCTGGGATGAGTCAGGAACCCGTTATTGCATTCCTTTCCAGAACGGGCGGAATTATGCGACCTTGAAATGCGACTGTCTTCGTTCGCAAGATGACACTGGTCTAACAATGCAATGAACGTTGTTTAAATGTCTCACGAGACATTCCCCTCTCGCATTATCTCTTTCTATCTTGCTTTGAAGATCAATAATATATAATATATATCTTCGATTATAATACAATTTCATTTTTCAATCGTAAACTGATTTAATCCGTGTGCATGTTACAAAAAAATAGTAAAAATATATATAATTTGATTTAATTAATCTAAACTTTCTGAATAAATTCTAAAGAATATATCGGGCAGAAATAGGCCAAAGGAAATGAGAAAGAAAAAAGAAAAAAGAAAAGAAAAAGAAAAGGAAGTAAACTAGATCGACTAGTTTGATCGAGGCAGACTACTACATCGATCGGATCTCATTGCATCGAGTCGATAAAACGCGATGACCTTGTCGTGGCTTTCACGATGACTTGCCCACCCGGAATTAATGCCTAGGGTCTTTCGATTAAAACATAACGTCCTATCCATCTATTCCTCTTGGCTTTTAATGCTCTGTGTTGATGAGGTTGGATAGAATAAACGCAAATAGCACGATTAGCATCGTTACGAACAAATTCCAGAATCGGTAACGCAAAAATCCTGTCGTTAAACTATTACTAAACTTAACGAGAAATTTGATTCGACTAATTTACCTCATCTAGGTGCACCACTCCGAAGGAAATGGCAATTTCTTTCATTACAAATTCGATTAAATTTATGTTCCTCACTTTTTATACATTATTTTTTTTTTTTTTTAAATAATTGGATGGATAAAAAAGATGGAACGATTCGAATAAAACGATATACGATAAGTTTACCTCAAAGATACATCAAAGAGTGTTAGTAGTTGTGGTGCATGATCGATATCTTCTTTGATCTGAAACGAAAAAGTTATTAGAATTAGTTCCAAGGTAGATCAACTGTTATATAATCCAGCGTAAAGGGTTAACGTGTAATTTTAGAGTTTCAATTCTATTTATTTAATAGTTATTACAAGGTAACAAACAGGGAGTTTATATTTAGTAAAACAGGAAATACGAAGAGGAACGAAAGGATCGCGAGTTTAAAAGATCTATTCACACGGATCAAGAATGAGCCCTGACACGACTGACAATTTTAAGTTTCTATTTATAAAGAGTGAACGAACGCGATGGCAGCAACCATCGTCTTTCGACTCTCTTCGAAAACCAGTTCTCGAAGATCTCATTTCCAAAAAAGAAAATAAAACGAGACGAAAAAAGGAAAATACTTTCATTTATAATTTCGTTTCTCGAAATCTAAAATGTTCGACGACTGGGAACGATTTTCTTTCGAAACAAAAAAAATCTGTCCCAGAGAAAAAGAAAAAAAAAAGGGAAAAGAAAGAAAGAACCGAAGAAAATCCTGAAAAATTCCGGAAGCAAATCTTTTCTCCCTTTAAGTTTCACGAAATAGAAGAAAGAAAGAAAGAAAAAAAGGAAAAAAAAAGGAAAACTTTATTCCTATTCGTCTCGAGCTCGGGTTTATTTAAGAAATGTCTGAGCTGGAACGAGCGCCACCCTGGATATATTTATACACGACGGTGATAAAAGGGAGGTGGTGGTGGAAAATAGTTTTTGGCTGGCTTGCATATCGTTCAAAAGTAAAAGAGTCTTTGATCAGTGTCAAAGACGCAACGAAATGGCGAGAAAGAGTAAGAGATAATCAAATATCTTACTCCCTTTCGTCATTTTACAGACATTTTTTTTCTCGTCTCTCGTGTAAATTTAATTTTCAATTTTTATCCTAAAAGAAAAGAAAAGAAAAGAAAAAGAAAGAAAAATCGTTTAACCTGAGAAACAGAGGGAAAGTCAAAAGTTTGTATAAACGATTTTACAAATTAATTACATTAATTCTTAGCGCTTATAAGACAAAGAAATTCTCTATCCAAAGATAATAAAATGACGAAAGTACGAATTGTAAACTAAATTGTCCTCGCGAGAAAACAAAAAGTAATTGATTTTGAAAATCAACTGAAGAACTTTTGACCGTGTATTTCGTAGTTCCGCAAAGCACGAGTCCGAATGAATCGTACTATTGCAAATGCCTTGTCTCTGCCATTATACATTTTCCGTGTTATAAGAGGAAATACACTCAATTACAAGAGAGAGAGAGAGAGAGAGGGAGAGAGGGAAGATCTTAATTAGACGAAAGGTTAAAATAAAACTGAGCCGAAGGAAACGCTTAAAAGGTATGAATTCCTTTTTGTTGTACCTTTTCTATTTTTTTTGTCACGAAGAAGTCAGTAATAGTGAGTGAAAGAGAATGAGATAAAGATAGGAGTATGAAGTGGAAGCGGGGATTGGAATAGGGGTTGTACGAGAGTGTGGGGGTGGGGGGCGGGGGCGGGGGGAAGCAATTGCTGAAGCTTTTCCGTGGCATTCGTGATTATTCGCTGGGAAAAGAGACAAAAGGAAAAGCAATACAGTAAGACTAGTGTGTTCCACCACTACCACCACCACCTCCACCACTCTCTATCCGCTTCCTTTTCCTCCCCCAACTACACATTTTTTTTGTCTTCTTTTTCTTTCTTTTACTGTCACTATCAACCATAGTCTCTTTCTGTTTCTCTCCCTAGACTATACTCATTCCTTTTTCTTTTTCCCCGAGTCTTTCAACGCGACGCCGGCTGGCATTTTCTAGTGGCAAAGAAATGGAAAAAGTTAAAAGTCCAGATTACTGTGTAGGCGTATCTCTCTCTCTCTCTCTCTCTCTCACACACTTGCTGCAGGTATTTACTAAGTGTACGTTTAACGAGGACGCCATTGTCCAAAGATTCCTTTTGTCAGATCCGTTTCTTCGTGATTTTATCGAGAGAAACAAAGAAAAAGATACTAAGAACGCAAAAGTGTGAGAGAGAGAAAGAATTATTATATAATTTTATATAATATTATAAAAAAATAACAATAATATAAGAAATAAATAAATTGTAACGCGCGTACGCACCCTCGAGAGTGTTGATTTGTTCTTTTACAACTGGACGTAATATTTTATCGGGTTTTTAATTGGACGAGAAAGTTTCTTACTCGGACGATACACGCTCAATTTTCTCTTATCTAACTTTAGTGTCTCGCCCTTTACCCTTAGCCCTTCGTCAACTCTCGAGGGCTCGTGCACGAGAGTCGTATCCAAAATGGTCTCTCCTTCGATCTTCCTAAATACGATTTTTTCGAGGGCTAAACTCTCTCTCTCTTTCTCTTTCTCTTTCTTTGAGCACAGTACTGCACTCTCGAATGACTCATTCTTCTCGTTCACGCCTTACTCACGCTTCGACGAAACTTCGGTTACAATTACACCACTTAATTAATCCTGGAACACTAATTGGATCCCCGAAAAAAGAAAAAATAAAATATAAATGAAAGAGAAAGCGTGTCTGTCTTCTCCCTAAGCGCGACTATAATCAAAAAAGATCTTTGTTATTTTATATAATAACTATTATTATTCAATTACTTTCATTTTTAGCTATAACGTTCTTTAATAAATAACGTTCATTTAAAGTCTTTAGCAATTTTACGAATAAAAATTCATATACACGATTTATTAGATTTCAAACAATTAACAAATAGCGTAATGCGATAAACGTAATCCCAATAATCTCTGACATGTAAGCGAGTATAAACTAACGTCGTTCTGCTCAATAAGGAACTCGTTAATTTCCGAAGGACTCGAAGAAACAATGCTCCCTCTCTCTCTCTCTCTTTCTTTGACCACGGCAAATTGACCAATGCGTTCTCTTATTTTCTAATCAGACGAACGGTATCAATTACGGCACTTCTCTATCTTTATCTCTCTCTCTCTCACACACTACTTCGTTTAATTTACTATCTACCCTTCCTTCTCCTCACGAGCGAGAGATAAACTCAGCTAATGAAACGAAATGAGAAACTTATGTGAGTCATTGTTATTGTTCGTCGTTTTAAAACGCTTACGAAATATTTCTCTCTAATTTTTGTTCTAATTTTTAATTCTTCTTTATTTCCCCGCCACTATCTATTTTTATTTCAATTTTTCAGTTCGTTTCGTTCCTTTTCTTTCTTTCTGGCTACCTCTGCCTTTTATTTTTTGTTTCTTCTTTTCGTTGACCAAATTAGCAACTCACCAATCGCGTATTCTGCATTTCATCATCGACGCAACAAGAAGAACAGCTGCGTGAATTCTGATGGAAAGAGAGAGAGAGAGAGAGAGAGAGAAAGAAAGAATGATAAGAGAAACGAACTTGCGATGCGCGGTGCATCCAGAAAATTTTCTGACGACTCAACCTCGACTCTCTGGGATGACTCATTGATATGAAACCTCCATACAAATACATGTGACTAATTCGTATCTCGAATTATCCTTTAGTGCAGTGATCGGTAGGCCCCAGTTTGTTTTCTTTTAATGAAATGTTAGATAAAAAAGGTCCGTTAAACGATTTTCTTTCTTTTTCTTCTCGTCCCTTCCGTGTAACTCGATCGAAATGTCTAAGAGATTGTAAGAGCTTATAGGAGCTTTGTTAAAAAGAAAAAAGATCAAAAAAAAGTAATATAAAAGGGGGGCTAGTTAGAAAGACACGTTCGCGCCGATACTTGGGCTCGATAAGTCACGCGTTGCGAAAAAGAAACGAGAAGGTTAGAGAGAGAAAAAGAAAGAAAAAGAGAGAGAGAGAGAGAGATACCCGGTGTCTCTCCAGTCGCACGTTTTTCTTTCCTTACGTGTTGCATTAAAAACTGGTGTGCATCTAGTACTTTCTGACCTTTTCATCGGGTCAATGACATCCTCCACCAGTTTCATCCCACTCGGAAACTCCTACAAAGACTTCAACACATTCAACGGAATTTTTAAAATACCTTTATATAAACTCTTATACTTTATATAAAATAATAAAATAGTTCTTCTATCTAGTATATAACGGGTAACCCATCCGAGCGTTAATCGTTGCTAAAGCTGCTCGACTTTGATGATTAAATAAAACGCGTGTTAATAAATGAACACTACTCGTAATATTGCTGGACTCTGCATACGTAACTCGTACACCCCCTATATTGTTTAATTTCTAATATTAATTATTACGCGAACATATTTTTTGTATGCGTTATATTATTATATTTGTTTCAACATATTTTGTAAAAATTTCTTTGACAAATTATGCACGGGTATATCGTTTCAATGGGATAGTAATTGTACGTACACGGGTATAGAAAAGATAAGAAATGAAAAAGAGAGAAAGATAGACGATTATTCCGTAATAACGATATAATTGCAAGTTCAAGTGTACGGAGACTGTTAAAAGCGTTGGCGTAAGACGTCGTCGTCGTTCTGTCAAGTGTCTCATTACTTCTCTAAAAAGAAAGAAAGAGAGAGAGAAAATAAGAAAGAAAAATGAACTTATTGTCTGGAGATAACTCGCTCGATCTTCCTGACCTCCGGTTTGATTAATTACCTCGCGAATCTTACCACATGGACTTTGACACGAATAATTATAATCGTAATAATAATTATAATAATAACCTCCTGGAACGCGTGTTAATTAATTTCTGCGACGGGACTTTCTGCTAGGAACAATTCTTTCAAATTTCACGCCACTGTATTAGCCGTAGAATTCAAGGAGGCGTGATAAATATGATTCAGAGTACGAAGTAGAATGTTGAGAAAATTAGAATTTTATTTTTTGCCTAACCACCTATATGTGCACGCGTTCACGTTTCTCGTTTGCTTTACAAACGAGAATATATGTATATATAAACGTCTCGTATTTTTTAATCTACATTTTTTTGTTTGTTCTATGTTAATTCGTACACGATTACGCTTGGAAAAATACATCGAATTAATTCAACGTATTTACAAGTAATAATAATACAAAGTACATATCGATTAATATATTAATACTTGGAATATTAAATAATTATTGATGTCAACTCGAAGTCGTAACTGTAAAACGTAAAAACAAATGTATTTTATCTTAAATGTAAGTAAAATGCGTTAGAGTATTAAAAAAATTGTTAATTAATCGAAGGAAATGTGTATTGTACTTTAAAAACACCGAGTATATGTTCGGAGCACCGTCCTCCTCGAGATTCCCCTTCAGACTGGTACATTGTCCTCTAGAAAATTACTTTTATTGAAAGTTGTTTATATGACTTTTAGTACGTTGCGCATGTGTACAAAGGGAATAATTCATTTAATCGATAAAGTTTAAGATTAAAACGATCCGATTTTAGCATTTTTTCATTTTTACGTAATTATTTAAACTAATGTACATTTGTTTTAACGTTTCTTGTGCGGTGATGACTTCGGAGGGGGAAATTTTCATCGAAAAAAATATCGCATCGAAATTATTTAATATTTAAAGTACGTTAATAAGTATGTAATACTTATACTAGTACATATATGTTTAAACAATCTGAAATATAAATAGAGTGTATTAGAATCTGAAAATAATTGTTAATTAATCGATAGAAATGTTTATTATAGTTCAAAAGCTCGGAATATATGATCTATGTACCGTCCCTTTCGAAATTCACCGTTGGACTGACTTTTTATTATATATTAAAGTTCTTTTGTTAAATGTTGTTTATATGACTTTCGTAAAAAAGAAAATTTGATTTCTTACGAATATTATTTCTGTTTTCTCTTTGTACCATATAAGGAAAGTAATATAAACAACAAATCGATAAAAGAACTTCCATATATGATAAAAAACCAGTCTAACGGTAGATAAACGAAGAATACTTGCCGCAGGGCTTATACACGGTGCTTTTAATTAATAATACACATTTTCGTCGAATAATTAACAATGATTTTGAAACAAATGTACTTTATATTATTCTTAAGATTAGTTTACAGATATATACAGGTACACGCACACACACGCGTCACAATTAACACCAGAATCTTCCATAATCTCTATCAACTGGAGTTTTATCTCACTCTCTCTCTCTCTTCCTACTTTTATGTTCGTCAAATTTAATCATAACTATCGTATGGACGTATAATAATTTAATTTCAAAGGAATAAATTTGTCTACATAAAAACGAATCTAACGAGGTCGGTTTATCAATGAAGTATATAAAACACGGATTAAAATGAAACTGTTGGTGTTACACCTGCTGCTATTCCGGCATATATGCACTCGCGCGTGTATGCGTGTATGTCCTACTCTATAAAATCGTAACACAGAACACACAAGGAGAATTACTTTAGAAATGGCGAACCGGTCTGACGAGCACGAACCTTGCTCGGTTGGAAGATACGTCGATCGTCTCAAACCGTTACGCGTGGCTATGACCGTCCAGAAAACCGGTAAGACATAATCAACAAGAACAGAGAAAAAGAGAGGGAGAGAAAGGTAGGGGGAGACCGGTACCAAAGCTACTCCTTCTCTCTCTTTCTTTCTTTCTTATTTTTGTATTATTTTTGTTTTTCATTTTTATTTAACTCGTTCGCTCGCTTGCTCGCCAGAAGCCTCGCCTTTCGCAAACGAACGAATAACGCGCATAAGCGCGCATATCTACAAGGGTGGTATCCAAATTTCTTACACGAGTTCGACAAAATCTTCGATCATTTTCTACGTTTTTAAAAGACAACACATTTCATTTGAAATTATACGAAGTTAGGAAATGGTCGAGAGAGATAACGCGATTTGTCCCCGTCGACTAACTAAATTCGACGTTACTTCCGGTCAATTCGATGCGTTCAATTTTGTCATTAATTGCCGTAAACGCCTCTCGCCATTCTCTCTCCCTCTCTCTCTCTCACTCCTGGTACCACTACTCTGCAATACTAATTGGCATATTAATTGCCTTCTGGTCAAGCGCAGTCCAATAGTAACTCATCATCGTCACACCTGTTCACTAACATACACACATAAACAAGTTTTTAAGCAACCGAATATGTTAGAGCATTAATTTATTATCTCGAAGAAAATTATTGCTTCTTATTTTTAGATACGTTTGTCATTTGATTATATTTTTATTCATCGAAAAGTCGTAAAATTTTTCATCGAAATGACTCGTTTAAGAAAAATTTAGTGCAAAATTTTCGAAATAAAAGAGGAGAATGATATTCCCTTTCATCGCGTACATTCATAGTGTGTACCATCTTTGAAAACATGAGATTTGAGAGAAGAAGACTCTCTTTTAAAGGGGCACTGTAGCCTTCAAATATTTAAGTTGTGTCTCGTAGCGAAGAAGGAGTAGAGGACATCGTCCGAGATTCAAGTCTCGTGGTTCCTCCCCAACCACCTCTTCCTCCACCTCTTCTTTCTTCCATCAGCTTTACCAACAACGCGAGTAGCAAGCTATTTCGGGAGTACTTGATTCTCAAAGGAAAGAAAGAGAAAGAGAGAAAGAGAGACGGTATATCTCGTCTGAATATCATTCTCATTTAATTGTTTGTTTTAGATGATCATTTTCATTTATTTAAATCAAAAACAACCAACAAGGCCAGAGTAACAAAGTTAAGCATAACAACTAGAGAAATGCAATTATTTTCCACAACGCTACTAGAAATCGTACCTCATCTCTGTTTCATTAAATTTGTATAATAAATTATAATTTACGATTATAAAAGATTAGACTAACACAACCCAAATACGTTTCTCCGTTACTATATCCTAGTTGATAATAGGAACAAACTAAAAGGAGGAAAGAAAATGTACGATCTGACATAGTTTCGCTGGAGATTCAGTTACAGCAATCCAGGATTCAAAAAGATCATTGCTGTGGTCCATTAGTAGACTGTAAAGATTGCGAGAAGAAGGTGGGAAAAGGAGAAAGGGATATATGTATAGGAAAAGGATAGAAAAAGAAAAAGAAAGAGAGAGAGATGGACTCTTAACGGAATCATTGAGAAAGAGAGAGAAGAGGTGGAAAGTATTCCTCGAGGCGTATGAGAGTCGATCTCAGGGCGGATTCCCACCAAAGGATCGGTCACGACTTAGGGTCGCCATAAACGCAGTCCGCGGAGCACTACCGACGATTGGATAATGCGAGTTTTGCTATATCCTACTCTCTTCTCCCTATTCAGAATTTACTCTTCTTCAATTCTTCTCTCTCTCTTTCTCGTGCTTATTTTTCTTCATCTTTCTTCTCTGTGTTCTTTTAATACGGAATATAGACCGAAAGTTCAGTAGATAGGCGGTACGAGTTCCTGAAGAGTGATGTTACAAATACATTCGTGAAGTGTACACTCGCTCGATGGATTTTCTTATAATTTTTATTCAAAAATAAGTATCGGTTCGCACGAAACAAAATTTCCCCCCACCCTTGGGGGGAGGGGAAATAGCTGTAATATTAATTATTTTTAAGATCGATCATATTAGGCTAGGTTGTTCCAAATGAGGCATTTTGTCTATGGAATAAATCGAAAGTTTTTCCTTAATGCATGCGAGCATGCACACATGGTGGGTATGTATGGATGTACATACCCATATAGGAAGGTTTACGTATCGGGAGAGAGTTTAGGTATATGCGAAGAGGAAGTGATCAATCCTTTAAACGTGTACCAGCTTTTAAACAAAAAGGATCAAACCTTTATCGCAAGCCGGATATTAAAGTACGAATCCCAAAAGACCAATTATCTTATTCCTCGTTCGAGTCTCGATCATCCGATAAATCGAACATGCAAGAGAATGCTTGTTGATTTTTGTATGTAACCATTGGTGATTAGGAAGGTAGACGGAAGGAGAGGGAGAGTAGTTTGCGATTAGAGACCGGATAGGTCTACTACCTGGCGACTTGAACGTTCGTGCCGGAAGTAGCATGGATGGTGGTGGGTTGTTGCTCGAAAGCAAGGCTAAAACTTCGTCAGAGAGAGAGAGAGAGAAATTACGTATTGATCGTGAACTGTGAAACTCATGTTCGTGCGTTGGACTTGTGAAATGGGAGGTCATCGTTCTTTCCAATTAACTACAATTTCATTCGATAAAAAAGGCTTAAGAAAATTTTGACCATTCGTTATTTCAATACGTTTCTAATTACATTGTTATAGATATTTACAATTTACAACGCCCACGTGCACGCACGCACGCACGCGAAGAAGTTTGCAATCGAAATAAACGAATATAGAAAATCTTAGTTGGTAAATAAAATGTACGCGTACGTATGTAAAATAAAAAATATATAAAATTATTCCATACTTTAACAGATAAATTTAAGATAAAATACTCTAGATAAATAATAACGCTGTAGGAAGAATATAATCTAAACGGGAAAAAGCTAGCCGGTAGGAGGGAAAATACGGAAAAGAGAAAGACAATGCAATACCGCGGAATGCGAGATGAGGGAGGAAAATAAAATGGTACGAAACAAAACGAAGAAAAGGAAAAAAAAGCGCGTATTGTGAACTCGTATCTTATAGTCAAATGGCTGGACCACTTCCCGGACACATCGAGCCTTCGCGTTTCCCTTTCGCACTTCCCCCCTTTACAACTTCCCTTTTGCAAATGCACGAGAGCAGTTGAGTTCAGTTCCACCCACGCAGTTCCATCCTGTCTGCATAGAGTTCGACTAAAAGTGAGCTTCCCCTCTTTTCGTCGATGTTTACCGACCATACCACGTGTGCATTTTCATGCCCACGTGGATTCTTCTTAGAGGACCGCTCCCTGTAGTTCCAAAGGGATAAGGGTTGAACGGTAATGGAGGGAGACCGGGAAGGGTAGAACAATCCGGATTAATGCTACCTTTTTTCTTTCTTTCTTTCTTCCTTTCTTTAACTTCGACTCGATTGGTTTTAACCCTTTTAACGAAAAATTTCAAGTAACGTTCGTACGAAAGCGATTATTCGCGAATCACTATGGGAAATGAAATAAAATAAGTAAATAATATTATTTAACAAAAGTTAAGATTTGATCGGGGAGGAGGGGGGGTGGTTAATGTAATAAAATGTATCGAGTGTTAATCGCGTTATCCTCGGTGTTAGGATACCCTGGAGAGTCCTCGAAGAATGGGAAGGGTTCGAGGAGGGTGGAAGGGATCGTCTTCCTGCTGGTCGAAGGGCCGGTCAGGTTCGTCGGACCGTCTCTCTTGCGTAATACGGCCCTGAGCCGTAGTCTTACAACGGTAATGGAAGCCTCGGCCAGGCTTCCTCCTACGGCCCGATAAAACCCGTTTCTTCTTACAGTTTAACGATCATGGACGCGCGTCAGAATTTATGCGACGCAACCCAACGAAGGATGGAAAAGAACTGTGCTCTCCGGGGAAGACCTACTTTTTTTTCCAACTACTCTTCCTCGACCATTCCAAAACAGATTGCTATACTTATAAACCTGGCTACTTATTTTTTTGTTTTTCTTCTTTTCATTCCGAGGTAGGAAAAAGAAAAAGTTGAATTATTGAAAATCTTGGCTAGCACCTAATTGCAACAGCGAAATACGATTACGTTAGTTTCAACGAGTGATACTTTTATAAAGCTTCGATCGCGCATATTTATGAAAATCGATATCCTACAGGAGAGATCGAATTCGTGGTTCGCCACGACGACCGCACGCTATTCGCGATTGGTGCTCCGTTTCGCGGCTATATCTTTCGCGAGACTACACACACACCTGGCGGATTTGGAAAACAACCGAGTTTGCCTTTCGATCGATACGATCTAGAAATCCTCCGGGAACGATATAATCTTTCATTTTGAAAACCGATGCATCCGCGTGTTTTCCAATTCCCTAACGTCTCTTTAAACGTTATCGATAATATTATCTTAACGAACAAAATGACGAATATTCTTTCCAAAGTTTTCATAGCCGTGAAACGGTCGTCTACCTATGAGCCTGCCGATGATACGTGGGAACAAAATGCGTGATCCTTTCGAAAAGAGGATGTGGGCGGTGTCGGATTCCGATATTCTGACGCGTACGTGTATTAAAATAACTTCAAAAAAAAAAAAAAGAAACATATTTTCTCTATAAAATCCAAACTTCCTGGACGATTATCTTCCAGCGGTGGCATTCGATTATTACAAAAATCAAGTGGACAAAATTTCCGGATGGATGCGAGGCACGATTCGAAAATGGTTGGGAAACACTGGTTAAACATAGTAAATGCAAAAGGAACCACTAGCGGACTTGATCGTGTCTTATTTACAACGAGATCGAGATGCACATCGAGAGACTCTGGCACGAATACGATGTGCACTGGCCTGCTCGGCCACGCTCTGCTTGTCCCTACGAACGCAGCTCATTACCATGTTCATTCCTTAACCCATCTCCCCCTCCCACCCGTCCTTCCCCCCGGCCACCACCTCTTCCTCCTATTTCATCTTCTATCCCTTCACTTTTCTATCCTCTTTCTACTCTCTTTCTCTTCCTCTAATACGCTATCTATCCGTCTATCTATTTATTTATCCATCTATTTAACCAATCATCTATCTATCCGTCTATCTATCTATCTATTTCTCCTCAACACGGTCTGACTATCGGAGTCTCTTCTCTCCATTTTACGCTCTCCGAACGTGTCTTCTATTTTCTAGAACAGAAAATCATCGCAACATTATCCGACATTATCGCGATAGAGGAGGATTCTTTTCATTCTTTCGCGGAAAGTTCACCGTACGAGTTTAGCCCAGTATTTAACACTGCTAACAGCAGTAATTTTTATGAACGTATTGAACATTTTCGTATACGCGGATATAAAATAAATAAGAAATGACATATATAAAATAAGTAAAGTTACTTTTTCATTAGAATTTTGTTTGTTAATTAGAAAACTTGTTATATCCTACGGGTCTTATATTTTCTAGGTACAGCATTGAAGAAACGATCTTTATGCGAGTCGTGTATCAAGCCTAATTAGGTAACATAAAAGGACGCCGAACGTCTATCCTACCTGCTACTCTCGCGCTTTTCTAACTCTTGCTAAAGATTTTCCCGTTCGTTCTTAAATCGAAATAACGAAAATTAAATTAGGCGACTGTAACTGAAAAAACAAATAAAAAGTGTGCGTGTGTACTTTCTAAAGTTAAAAAAAAAAAAAAAAAATAATAATTCGAGAAGAAGGATACGACGACAACAATAAAAAAATACATTCGTATAAATAAAAAGTCAATGGCGACGTTAATTAGCTCGTTAACCGACGACGATAACACGATGAGTCTCTTTCTTTCTTTCTTTCTTTCTTTCTTTCTCTGTCCGTCTGGTTGCTCGTCTGTCTGTCTGTTTGTCTGTCTATCTTTCTCTCTCTCTCTTCTCAATTAAGAAAATACGTATACTTAAACATATTTATCTCTCTTCTCTTATCTTTCCGACCTATTTGCTCTCCTTCGAGAGGGAAATCACAAGTCACGGTGAAAATCACAGTAATTGCTAGACGAGAATTTGGGTTAGCCTACTCTCTTGGACACCTCTTTAATAAATAATTCAAATAAAAAAAATTAAATATATATACACGAATAATATACCTAAAAGAATAATACAAAAATGCAATATCAAACGACAAAACTATAATATAAATTCGATTGTACACGATCGATATATATCTTGAAATAATTATCGCGTGATTAAAAATTACATAGAAAAATTCGAGAAGAAAAAGTCCTGACGAAAAAAAATTACGACGAATGCAAAATGAAAAAGAAAAAAAAAGAAGCAGCGCAAAATTGAAATCACATTGAATCTAATCGTTCTCCGTTTTCACTGACGGAAGATAAATCAACTCGGTTATGGTGGTTCTCTTCTGAGAAACTTGTAGACGGTGAAATCTCATCTTACGTCACATGTTCTCCTTGCATGCATCTCTAAAGTCGTTCTACGATCGTCATTCTTAAGGTTGGTTGAACGGAGATAAACAAATGCTCGGACCGAAATAAACAGAGCTAAAGAGAAAAAGAGAAATGGAGAAGAGAGTGGAAAGTACAAGAAGATCGATTTTGGTCTTCTCGCGGTTCGGTTCACGCAGCTTCCGATGAATCCAATAAATGTCGAGAATATGATGATGTCGAGCTTATTCTCGAGAATGCATGCATGCATGCATGCATACGTGTGTAGAGAAATAGGATTATGTATCGACAGCTATGTCCTCGTTTCGCGTTCATATTTACTTTCCATTCTAACCGAAGTTTCCTTTTGAATTGTTCATAATGAACGAGAGACATTTTGCAAAGTTTTATTCTATTAATACTAGAAAATATATACGTAATCGTAGCGTTCTACTATATACGCGTTATCCTTACTATTTATTCTTAAACCTTTCAGCAAAAAATGACTATTAATAGATAAAAGACGAATTTACTTTTTCTTACTATTATTCCTACGTTTGCGGTTACTTTAAAGACGGTAAATTCAAATGCATCTCTTCCTGGTTCTCAAACATCGTAATGGATTACAAAACAAAGCGAATACGCTAACGAAGTGTTATAACAATTAAAAACGTATGAAATAATTACTAATTCGTCTGTGTAACTTTCACTTATTCTTTCATCTTCTTCTCGTTATTGAATCAATTTCATTTTAATATTAGAATCACGCGCATATAATGTCGAGTTTACATGTTCCTTTTTACGAGAAGAATAACGCGGAGAAAAAATATTCTCAGCAAATCTCTGGTGGATCATTATATGGATCGTTATATAGATTATTATCGATCTTCGCACGCACAAATTTTCATTCCCTTTCTTTTTTTATATTATATATATAATATATAAAATAATCAAACTATATAAAGTACGCGAAATGAAATCTCCCTTTTATTACAATAATCTTCTAGCCGAAGAAAGTAAACTGCCATAAACATAAAAGTAATTCAAGCAAAGCAAGCATAATCGATAAACCTAAATCGTATGAATCTCTTGATACGAAATAAAAAAGATATACAAACGTAATGAAATTTCTTTTACAAATATATATACATATATATATACGATATTAACGAGCCTAATTCAAAAAGATACAATAATATCTCGATATTGTGTTCGTAGATAAACGATAAAGAAATTGACCGACTTTTGCACATCGAACAGTCTTCTCTGAACGCTAACAAAACCCGACAACCATAATCGAAAGACCTTTCCGTTTCTCGATTCAATTTACCTCTCATATTATTTCTATTTAATCAGCTGATCTAACAAATATCGAACCTAACAATAGGCTAAACGTTGTATCGATTTAAACCAACAACTCAAATTATTACTTACAAATTTTACGAATGAAAGAGAAAGATAGATCGATTGGTATAATCTATAGATCCATAGATCAATGCCTGACATTTCCAAGCAATTCCTTCTTCTGTTGTTTAAACAGCTGATGATCTATCTAGCAAATTAATTGTAAAAATATAATCGACGGAATCGTATCGATTAGGAAAATATGGAAATATTCTAATGAAAAATATTGAAAAAAGATCTACGAAAATGAATGGAATCAATTTAAGTTAGGAAGATAGATAAGAAGAAATCGATTGTGAAAAAACTGATGATCTATAGATCGCAGTCCCTGACATTTCCAAGCAATTCTCTCTCTGTTTCTGTTTGGTGTGGCGCCTGTGGGCCGCGCCTAAACCGGGTCGACCGATTATAACTCTTCTCTTCGTTTCCTGTCTCTCTAATGCAACCGACGCTGCTTACTATAAAACGTTAAATATATCTATCTATAGAAATACATGCATATATGTATTTATATAAAAGATCTCACCCATGAAAATACTACAGGATTGAAAATGAACATGAACGAATGTGAAAGAGAATATAATATTATATATAATTGTAAACCAACGTGACACGAGTTATTATACGTGTATGAGCATGTTTGTGTGTGTGCATAAGAGAGAGAGAAAAATGAATTTCGACAAATTCGAAGTTAATTACGTAATTCGTTGTTCTCAGGTAACAAACGTGAACCTTCGAAGCTTCCGTTCGACTCGTTTTGTTATATATTTAAAAACACGGTCGAATTTTTTGAACAATTTTCTTTCAAAATGTCACACATCGTTTCTTATTGTTCGTATATTTAGCAAATATGTAATTAATTTGAAACGTTAAATAACTGTTAGATTTTCGTAAGATTTGGTTTAACTTATTCCTAAAATTTCACAGTAATGTAGAATTGTAAATGAGAATGAATGGGCACGATTAGTTGTAAATAAATGAAGAAAATAGAATTGAATAAAGCTAATTGAACTCGTAGCTCTATTTAATAACGCTTATTTTATCGAGCTTCGGTAGTATTGCTGGTGTTGCTGCTGCTGGTGGTGACTACTACCTACTGGTTATGTTAGCATGGTTGTTCCTCTTGCTTGCTTGCTTGCTTGCTTGCTGGTGTTCGTAGCTCGTCTGACTTGCGTAATCAAAACGGAATGTATTCGAAGAAAATAACGATACATAATTACGTTTACGACGATTATTGACCGCGCTCTCCTAACTCGTAAAAGCCCAAAGCCTGTCTTTAAATCTACGGATGCCGAGGATGATCATCCTCGTCCTTCTTAGAAGCAACACACTTTTCCTTTCATGTATGGATTGATTATGGCTCTGGCTTTTTACGAGTACAAGGAGCTATCTCTCAAGGCTAAGAACAAAATATTATAATAATATTTATAAAGAAAATCTATATACGTATGGAATTGAAATTTCTCGTAAATTCAATCGAATTCTCTCTCGTAAAAAATCATTGTCAACAAAAACCTAACGTTATCGCAAAACTTAGCAGGTGTTTGGGGAATCTTTAATTAAAAACTACGACAAACAGATGTTATCTATCTTTCAAGAGTAACGCAATAAATTCCCTTTTCATAGTTCGGTGACAAACAATCGAGCTACAATATTCGCAATCGAGTGATCAAATTTCATATTTTTATGCCATTTATTATCATTATTATTACTGTAATTTATACTGTTCTCGTTTCCTTGAAGAAAGATAAAAAGAGACAGATAAAAGGAGAGAAAGAGAGAATGCATAGATCTCGATGAAACGTGGGTGTCTAAAGGTGACACGAGTCAACATACCTGAAACTTTTTTGTACCTTACTGACGTCAAAAAAAATCATAAAAAGATTATTCTACTCTATACTCAAAATAATAACATAACTCGAATCTGTTGCCTTCTTCTTTTTCCTTTTTGTTTTAAATAATCTTATAAATGTTGCGATCAACTTTTTTAAGTAAAATTCTAATAGTTTTTAAGAAAACAAAAAAACATCGTATAAATCTTTCTCTCTTTTTGCTCCTGCATTAAGTATTTCCGTTTTGGAAAGTAGAATCTAATCGTGCATACTCGTCTGGATTCCTTGAAGAATTTGGTGAGAAGGGTGAGGAATGTCGACCACATAAAGAAAGAGAAAGAGAGAGACAGAAGACACAGCTGGGTGGTCGAGAACTCCACAAGTGGGCGAGAACGCTGAAAAGGGACACAAATATAATCCATCTAATGTATCGACATTTTTTTTT
>QUOG01000139.1:0-28662 GCA_010416905.1 Polistes dorsalis
TGTCAATGAGCATTATAAACAATTGATTAACATACAGAGTGAACATATCCAAAAAATTGAATATTTTCGTTTTATACCGAATCCTGTTAAATGTAATTTTGTTTAATCCTTTCTGTTACCAACAATAGATAAAATCATTTATCATCGTACACACTCCTTGTATTTCACCAATTCAGTTACTCGTTAATATTAGATATTGATTTGTTACATCTTGTATAAGTTGCTTTTTTTTTCCCTATTGTTACATTCGATAGTATAATATGTTTAGTCAGTTTCAGTCAGATCAAGCTGCGAGGCGCCTTTATAAAGTAAGTAATCTAGAGAAATTTGAAAACGATGATTAATGATGAAGCAGGATAAATAGTTAAAATAATAGAAAAGAAATTAATTAGAGTATGAGATTGTTCTGAATGTTAGTACCAAAAAAACAACGTGATAGAATAATAAGGTTTGCAATTTACACGTTTCAACGATGTGATGTTACCTTAATCAGAGTTCGTACTAATGGTAGACAAATAACATGCGATAAATGTCAACAGATGTATGAGAACTTTATATGAGCTAATTTACTTACTAATTCACCTTTACTTTTATTTAATAATTTTTTTGAAGATCTTAAGATTGAGAAATTCGAACTTAATAATCAGTATTGCTGAAACTTGATACTAACTGCAGATTTTTTAACTAAAACTGAAGTACACGATTCGGCAAAAGAATTATAAGTATAAATATTAACTTACTTATTTAGTGTATGATTCAACCAAGAGAATATATATCTGTCCATTTCTATTTTGGAATCATTCCTTCTGAACTATTCCAATACTTACTTTCTAGTGCATGTACTCCTTCGCGTAGCAAACACATTTTCAAATGCAACAGGATTCTTTTCATCGACATAAGTAAAGCTGATTGATTTGAGGACTATTTTGAGTATTTGTATTTTCGAATGTTTGATCTGAATGACGTAAAGCTTTTAAGCTTTTTAACGGAGTTTGTTAATAGAAGAAGTGAAAGTCTTTCAGATACGTAAGAAATCAATTCTTAAATAATAAATATTAAAAATATGTTAAACTTGTGTGTTGGCTTGAATGTATTGTGTAAAATATTTCAAAGATACCATGAATGTGAGAGAGTGTATAGGTATGATGAGTGGAAATATGTGAAACATAAATATACACATATAGATAGCCAGATCAATATACAGGAATTATAACAGCATAAACGCGAAATACTATGAGATGACTTTAAGATATCAAAACAAGAACAAAAAGTTTATATGAGCATATGTCCTATTTGACCTTGTTTCGGAGTTATAGCGAATTAGAGTTTGGATTAACTGATTGCACTTACATTCACAAGAAGTGTTCAAAATGACTTCCTTATACCTATGCACAAACTTGCATTCTTTTTACAAGCGATTGCTTTACTCTCTGTCCATATTTTCGAACAATTGCTCTGTTATACCGGAAGTTTTTGTTAAATCCTTTCACGAAGTATTTCCGCATTGTCTATAGGTTTTTTTTCATAGAGAATGTTTTTTAAATAGCCTCTTGAGTGAAAATCCAGCAGATTCAAATCGGATGAACGAACAGGTCGGGTAGCAAGACCATCATTATCTATTATTTTTGTTTGGAGATAGTTTGTTTAAAAATTGTATAGGTAGTCGGTAAAAATGCAGCAGTGCTTCATCGTGCATTAACTATATACGTTGTTCGACATCCAGTTTAACGTCCTATTTCCACTTTTTGTAATAATCATTGCGATAGAAAAACCACTTATAATTCGGTGTAATTCCGAAACAAATTCAAATAAGAGATATATTTACAGGAATTTTTATTTTTGTTTTAATGCGCCGAAGTCATACAGATAATATTTTCCACTTATTTTGTTACGTATTCTGTATTGATGGAGAAATACATAGACAAACACGGACGGAGTGAGTGTGAGAGGAAAAGGAATAACATTACGATCTCAAAAAAGATTCAATATTATAAAATTAAAATTATTAGATAGAAACCGAATTATATTATTGGTTTTCTTTACAATTAAATAAATATATAATTGCAATCCTTTGACATCACTCTTTAACAGTTTGTATCATCTACAATTAGTGGGAACATTCATCAGCTTTCCATATTAGAATAATTTCTGTTAATTCCTTCGGATTTTTTGTCAATTAGATCTTGTTTCTTAGTATAATAGAAATATTGTTAAATGTTAAATTATTCCAATTCATAGACAATAATATTTTTGTGCAACAATTAAATCTAATGTACTTGACAAATACTTCTTATATGAAAAACTAAGTATATCTAAAGAAGAATTGCAGGTAACAAAAGATAATAAAAATAAGTCAATCAGTCAGAAAATTATATTCTGCATTTGTCAGTTATTAAATCAAGCAATTGATAAGTAAATGTTCTAGAAAGTATAACACGGGTAAACAATTAAATCTTTTCTAAGAGTAATAAAAGTATATTTCAGCTTAAAAAAAACCTTTTGTATTCTATTATAATTATTCCTGAACATAATAATCCGCCTATCATTAAGATAAAATCTACTCTCTAATCAACACGTCGTTAAAAGAAAAGGTAAGTGACTTAAAATCTGTATTTTCATTATCCTTTTTTCTGCTTCGTTAAATTCTAACCTATTTTCCAATGTTATCATCTTTTATTATATTTCATCAATCCGTGACATTTATTCCACTATTCAGTATCAAGTTAACACTTGCAACATAAGGTCGATAAACGTAAAGGTCATTTCCTGGTAAAGCTTTCCCGAACCTAACAGAATCTTTTATTACGCCACAAGACGTAACATATTCAAAGTTTTAGTTATGTTACGTCTTGCATATAATAACTTCATTTCTTTGGTTCTTAATATTATATTTTTCTTGCGAGAAGTTTAAAATATTCCACTTAGCAACTTGTTTAGGATCTAATCGATGCCTTACGGTATTTATTAAGCAACAAATATTTTATCACACCGTTGTTGAGGTCCTAAACTTTTAAAAATTCCTGGTCACTCTTACAATCTGTTAGTATTTTCTATTTGCGTTTATTTTCTTTTTATGTTTCATAATTTTTCGAAGATCCTTTGCTCCGATATTTTGCTGCTGCCAAGTATTTTCTAGTTTTTAAAACATTCTCTAATTAAATCTATTAAATAATAAATAAATTTATTAACCCAATAGAGAACAAACTATGTCGAGGACGGATAAACCTACACTTGAAAGGTCATAAACCGAAGAAATGCATACTTCTTGTCTCAAAGTTTTACTACTGTGAAAGTATCGACAGGAATGGATCAGCTGACAAAGAACATTTTTCTTATATTATATTTTGGAGTATGTCCTAACATAGATATAATCGATTGAGAGACAACGTATTTCAAAAATATTTGAGAATAATGCACATATTTCAAATATTATATATAAAAAAACTAGGCTTATCTATAACCAAGGAAGAAATCAATTCAACTCTTTTCTTACAACTCCATTGCAGGAAGTCGAATATATTTACGCAGATAGTTATCTTTGCGAACTTTTTAGAAGAAGCTGATTACTGTTACATATTATTAGCTTCTTGTTAAAAGCAATCGATTTTAATCGAACGATTGTAATGTAACATTCCTATTATTTGAATCATGCTTCGATGATAAAGTTAAATTAGTGTCCGAAGTTAAATTAACTACGTGAATTATTCGAATAGCGAAACGAGTATCTATGTTGCACATATATAAATCGTCGGAAAATGTATTAAATAAATTTACAGACTACTTTTTGATAAATCCTTATTTAAACCATTTGTACATTTTATAGATGAAAACATGTTTTTAAAAAATACACTGTTTCATCAAGATTAAAATAGAAGAAAAATTGTAAGATTATTCAACGAATTTGTCGCCGTAGTGATCGCATTAGAATGTCAACTTTAAATTTTAGAACTAAAAAGGGATTCGTTAGAGTGACCCCTGTCAAATTTATTTCAAACTTTGCACACTTGTAGTAGGTCCATGAAAATATTATTCGTTATACTTTTAAAAAAAAAATTAGATATTGAATCGCTTTCGGAAAAATGGGGGTAGAAATTTCGCAAAAATGATCTCATGTGTCTGATAGGTTAGATCGATTCCTCGACAGGGAAAATATTTTTTTTCTGGTCTTTTTTTTATGTTTCCATTATTGTAAAGTATATTATACAACAACAAGAAAAATTATAAGGTTATAAAAATCTTGGGATCAAACAAGCACAAGAGTAGCCAAATGCATTGTTAAATATCGATAAACAATCATAAAAAAAAATCTATCGCAACGAAAGAATTCTTTAAATTATGAAAAGACGATCAAGAGAGAAATGTTGATTTCTTAATATAATAAAATAATTACGTTGGCAAAATGAAGAAACTTCACACGCTTTTTAATACGAATGCACCTTTTTTTATTATATTCTCTAAAAAATTAATGTAACGTCCTCTCTTTAGAAAAAAAAAAAAAATAAATAAAATTAATTGAGAAAATACTTTATAATTACAAAAACAAAAAATTAAAAAAGACCAAAAAATTATTTTTCCTGTCGAGGAATCAATCCAACGCATCAGAGAAACGAGATCATTTTTGCGAAATTTCTATTCGTTTTTTTGAAAACATTTAAATATTTATTTTTTTAAATACAATAAATATTCTCATAGACTACAACAAATGTGCAAGGTTTGAAAAAAAACCAGAGGGGTTACTTTTATGGTCCTCTCATAAGGGTATAGCAAAGAAATAGAGAGAA
Organism: Polistes dorsalis; assembly: GCA_010416905.1. NCBI lineage: Eukaryota > Metazoa > Arthropoda > Insecta > Hymenoptera > Vespidae > Polistes > Polistes dorsalis. The sequence goes on from QUOG01000139.1 coordinate 4,782, forward strand.
CCTCCTTCCTCTTTAAACTAAATACTTACAGAAGTACCTTATTTTATTAAGCCTTGGCCATGTTTACTTCAAAGAAAACTGATACTCCGCTATATATTAAGTTCACAAGAACTATCGAAGCGAAGGAATTCCAAAAAATATCGAAAAACAGGCTATAATTTAACAGAATCTAGAAATAAATCAGGGTAGTAAATAAAGCTGTGAGAAGAACAGAACTCGTAACAGAAACCGATAGCCACGCTGATATATGTTGTAACAAAATAACAGAATACATCGTTAATAGTAAACGAACTCCTGTCTTTTACTCTGTCCTTACAACATGGAGGCTTGAAATAGTAAAATTTTATTAGCAAGCAGTTTGAGAAGGCGCGTGCATATGTCCGTGCACTGTAAAGAAATTGAAGATCCTTACATGACTACACGAACATATATATATACAGAATTCCTAAGGACAAACAATTCACAAAAGCTACAACACTTTTAGTAATAAAAGCACATTCCACCAAATATCTCAAACCTTATATCAGTCTGATATTTCTCGTAATGCAATAAGGCTCCTAACCAATCGGAGTTATGAGTGTTAATTACTGTACCCAATAATAATTACGAGTTATCCTCAGTAAATTCTAACGTCATGTAGTTAAAAAGGATCGGTAAGAATCAAAGTCAGTTAGTCAGTAAGTCAGTAAAATGTAACCAACCTATAAAAACAAATACCCTATAAATCCAGTTTTTGATTAGTTATTAAATCCATATTCTGTATCTAGTGAAACCGATAGTAATTATTAAGTCCGTATTTTGAACGATGAAATAATTACAATAAATCAATTTCATTAAGGAAATTAATTTATATCAGTAACTCTGTAAATTAATTTGAACCTTTTTGGAATCTTCATTTAATGACTTTTACTTATCATTGAAATGAAGTTTATACTTTCATTTTTATTGTAAGGCTTTATGAGACACGCGTTTTATTAATTAGTTTAAACAATAAAATATAATATAAATTACTTTTGAAAGTATGTAATCGTTTGAAAACATCTTTTTATAATCTTTTTTGCACTTTAAACGTTAATATTTGCAGTTTATTTAATTTTAATGTAGGTATATACGTATGGTTATATTAAACTTACCTAAAATATGGTCACAGCCATTGTCGCCTCTAGTCATTTAGGGAATATCGAAAGGTGTCAATATTCGCCCCCTTACCTCTTTAAATCGTTGCTAAGCACGTACTGCTAGGCCCGCTAACAAAACCTCATTTACTACTCTATTCTGCTGGAGAGAAACACGATCCCCCCCCCCACAACTACAGATATTATGCGACAAGAAAACAATATACATGGTGATTTATTAACTCTTGCCACCAAAATAGCTCTGAAAGTATGATAGTATCAGAAAAGTTTATATAACAAAACTTGCATGAAAACTTCTGGAATATAATATGACGTTATTTTTTTTTTTACGTATAGTCGCTTCCGAGATTTAAAAGTAAAGTTTGTCTTTTTAAAAGGAATGCTATGTTTCGGTACTTATTTTCTGATAGCGGCTGTCATGGCGAATCCAACAATGTGAAACACATTAAGGTATTTGAAGATCAACAAAAGTTAAGTCTAACAAACCAGCCAGCCCATCAACGGAACAGCTCCTCCGAGTCGTGCTTGCGTCAGGGTTACGTCATCCTTCAGGTATCCGACAAAGGACGGAACAGTCAGACATAGGAGGTTTAATGAGTACGTCATATTTAATAAATATTTACTGTATTTAATGTTACACATCTTTGGATTCGCCACGACAGCCGTAATCAGAAAATAAGTATCAAAACATAGCATTCCATTTAAAAAAAAAAGTTCTATTGTATATGTACGTATAAATAAACATTTTTCTACTTAGATTTGTGCTATAGTAGTGAAAAATACTTAATCGTTCATCAACTGACTAATTAGCTTACAAAAATTGCTTTAATAAAGACGTTTCTTTTAATTATAAAAATAAAATAAAATTGTGTTTTTTGATTTTAGGAAAACAACCGTATTTTTGTATTACTTATTCATATTATTATATAACATAGTATTTTTTAGTAACCTTGTAACGGTTTTATCCGAGGTTTTCTTGTAATATATGTTAAAATTTCTTCATGTTATCATGACATGTTGTTATCCTACATAGCTAACTAATTATATTAATGCTCGTATTTGACATACATCCATTTATTTCTTATGCGATGAAAAGGACTTTGTTTCGGAATTTTTAAGAAATTTTCAAGAGAATGGTTACGTAAAATACGCGTGGATCTCGTGCTTTTGCAGTTATCCTTACACACCCCAAGGAGATATCACGGACTTGCAATTCTATTCTCAAAAGTATGATACATATAATGTCCTCGTTAGAGATATTCCATTCCTTATTGAGAATATTTTCCGATAATGTTTGAAATACTCAAAATCAAATAAATACTAAAAAAGAAAAAAAAACCAAATGAATAAATCCTTTCTGCTAATAAAGACAACTTTGATAAAGTTATTAAATAACGAAGACAATTGAATCAATAGGGACACTAGCGAAAATGACGTCTATTTCTGTTTAAAATTTAAAATTCGAATTTTACCGACAATTAAAATTATTCAGAAAATATCCTACACATTACTCAAACAATTGGAAATATTTTATTACTAATTGTTATGAAATTTATACCGCGTATTAAAACAACACGTTCTATTCGAACGGAAAACGAAATTTACTTTATAAAAATGATATATTATCGTGAAATTGCAAAAAAGATGTTTATTAGAAATACAGATAGATAACGTGGGGGAGAAAGTTACGTGGATGGTCAGTTAATGCAATACGAGCTTGAAAATAAAAAATTACGTACTACCAAGGTTTTTTATACTTAGCTTTTGTTGAGGATGCCATATACACCCAACTTGCTTTTAATTTTTGTGAAAGTCATTGTTAGTTGTGAAATTAAACATATATATGACAATGAACGTTTCCTGCGTTAAAAAATGGAGAAAATCGTTATTACAAGACAGATTCGAGTATATAGCGGCACAGTTTTATTTGATCATTTTTTATTTCTATATACGATCTCTGCTCGGAAAGAAAATAAGAATTATATAATATCACACTTCTTCGTATTAATAGGGATAAATAACCGATCAAGGTCACGAAAGTTGGAATCTCGTTGTCAGATATGTAAAAAGAAAAAAAAAATTTAGTTGTTACTGTTACATTACGCTGTACCGTGAAGCCCACCGCATAAGAAAACTATTTGCATGGTAATTCTATGGAGATAAAAAATTCTAAAGGTGTTGAATAATCTAAAATAAATATATAATATTTTTTCGATTTCAGGTTAGAGGCGATAGAAATAATTCTAAGATATTCGGTCTCCTCAAAAGGAAGGGTCTGGTGCTTGTCCCCCTTTTTGCTTACACATTTTCAAGTTTGGACGGGAAAATTCCGGGAATCGTGGAAGATACTCTCTCGCTAAGACGTTACAGGCGGTAAAAGAAAGACCTATCGATGACCAATAGGGAATCTGTGATTTAATAAGAAACGCCCTGTAGGATAAAGAGAGTCCTTCCCCTCCCACTATATACGAGATATAAAAAGACGAACAGACCAGAGAGAAAGGTTATAATGTCACATTATATTAAAAAGATTCGGATTCCCATTTCAAAAGTAAAAGATATGACTTTTCTTACTTTAAGTATAACGCAGGGAGTTTGTATTTATTGTTCTGTTTTCTTGTGTTTTGTTAAAATATATGATCCATATTTTGTACTACTTCGTCCCAACTGTTATTCATCCCGACCTTAAATCGAACAGTTACCTTCGCCGAATTAATGTGAATGTTTTTCAAAAAGATAATTTTTTCCTGTGCCTTGAAAGATTTTATTTTATGAATCCTTAACTATGATAAAGCGTCAAACCATTAATCTCATAATTGTAAGAGAATTACTGGTCAAAAATCCATCGCAGTTATATCGCATTTACTCTGAAATCCAGATTTGGCACTTTATGACCGTTTTTCGTTTTACCTGAAAATGACGTATTGATTATGATTTTAATTCTATCAATGAACGAATTTTTCGTAAGATCAAATTTTTTGGGAAGATTAAATTTTTAAACGTTTTTAGTTAAACTTTTGAACTTTAAAGAATGTAAATAAAAAGATTAATAAAATGATTAATCTTAAGCTTTGAATTAAAATTCTGCCATAATTATTATTTTTTTTTATTGACTTTACGACAATTATAATTACAATTATAAATATATTGTAACATTACTGTAGAATTTTATTTCACTTTATTTTATTATTTATCCTATTCAGGAATGCTGACATATATGTGTACGATTATATTACTTTTTAAATTACCGTTTAAGTTACATATTTTTTTTTTATTTTTTTTTTAATAAATTGAATTTCTGTCGACTGAAAATGTATAATGCGTTATTATATATTTATATATAACTCCAAAAGAATTGAATTATAAATGAATATGGAAGTAAAAAATTTGTCGATGATAAATCAGAAGAGTGGTAGTCAACTATCCAACTAAGCCTAATTTATGGAAATAGTTGTGTATCTATAAAGAAAAAGAACTAATAAACAATATAATTGTTTCCAATAATTTAAAAAATGATACGACTAGAAAATTAATTTTTGTGACGACAATATAAAGCGTATTATACTTATATGACATAAGATATTTCATATAAATAAATTGTATAATCGTAAAAAAATAGTTTCTTAGGAAATATTTTTTCTTCTTTTTTCTTTGATAGAAACATGCCACTAAACATTCTAATACGCGACAATCTAACATTTCTGTATGTACACGCAAAAATATAATTACATTTCGGAATATAATTGACTTTTATCCTTATATGTATAACAAAAAAAAAATTAAAAAATCCAGTTTCAAATTAACTTTAAATTCGTGGGAGTTTAATGACAAAAATGTAACGAGTATCTAATATGCAAAAGGAAAAGAGAAAAAATGAAAAGAGAAAGAAAAAAATTATGTACAAGCGAGAAAGATAAAAAAAAAGAAAAAGCAGAAACGATATGAATACAGATATAAAGAAAAAAAAAGGACGAAAAATAAGAAAGAAAATCGAAAGAGAGTAAGTACGCTCCTGTTTTCCGTAATAATTCCTGTACACGTGGGAACCTAGAATTTCTGTTAACAGTAGTCTCAGAAAATACAGAGGATGCTTTTTCTTCTATAGTTCTTTTTTCACCACTCTTTCGTTTACCCGTCGTCTCACTTTTTCTTATTTGAAAAAAAGGACTTGCAACCGTTGCAATAGACCTTGTTGTGTACTGAAGTGAAATTTAAAGAAAAAGAACAAAGCGAATCTCAAATAGAATTCAGGATCGTGATTTTCACTAAACTTTAACTCGTTTCATTCACTTTCTTTTTCCCTATTATTATTTTCTACTAATTCTCGGTCTTTAATTAAAAACAGTTAAGCACGCAATAATTTAATCCATGGAATCTCACTTTTTCAGAAATACATATCCCTCTAGTATAATTAATAAACTTCTAAAGCCCGTATATTTATTTTTGTAATTCTAAAGAAACATATGCAACCTGAATTCAAGAAATATGAATCTTTAAATAGAAATCGCAAATAAATTAAATATTTTCAAAAATATTAAATTCACGTCTATATCTTAAATTAAAATCGATTATTGCAACATAAAAATCTTATTGGTTACCTATTAGAGATTACATAACAAAATGTATATATCGAATTTAAAACTGATGAAAGATTTCATTAAATTTAAAAAAAAAAAGAATAGTATATAGAAACTGTTGTTACAATGAGTTTCTTTTTATAAAACATTTTTTCTCGATATTAATGTCCACAAAGAAGGTTACTAAATAGATAAACATTAAATTCAACCAGAAGAACTTTCAATAACATTGCGATATTGTTGTATTAGTTTATTTTAAACGTCAGATTCTAGGTTTTCAATACAGGTTTTACATAGTTATATTCGAAAATTTTCTTCGGAATGACCTAAAAAAACATAAAATAAGAAATTTTGTGGAGAAGTATTCAAACTGAATCTTGCCTCAAGAATCTCTTTTTCAAGAATTCTTTTCGCATGACTTTACTTATTCCAACACTCCAATTATTCATCGCTAGAAGCGATGCTGAAAATTACTTTTAAAATTACGAAATGTTATGTAATCGTGACCGAATAAATCTTTGAAATTTCAAGATTTTTACCATTTGAACAAAACAACGAAAAAATATATTTGTTGAAAAATCCAAAATATTTGCAACTTCTATATATATTGTGTATTAACCTCTTTAAAGATAAATTTTCAACTTTAACTATTAACAAAAATTGTTTATTTTTCTTCATTTTATTTATTAAATAATAATTATAAAATTATATACATATAAAATATAAAAATGTAAAGTTCAAATTTTGTAATTTTCCAAATAATTCAAAATGAAAAAGAAGCAAATGCATTAGCATATAAAATAAATATAAATTAAATGTTCACGTACAGTGAATATATTCCAAAGCAAGGTATATTTACGGAAATAATATTTCAAATACTATTTTAAATAGTAAATTCTAAATTCTCTTTAATTGAAAAAAAAAAATTTAAGTAACAAATGAAATTTCAGTAAATGAAATTTTATTTTAATAATCTAAAACATGAAATCAAATTTCTTTTCTTTGAGTTTTAAGTAAGTATTATATTTTTAACATAATAATTAATAAAGTAAACTATTACAAAATAAACATGCGAAAATTATTTCAAAAAATGATTTTTTCTATTACAAATTCGTTCGATGATCAATAACTCGAGTTAATATACACGTCTATCAGTGGACTTTGAATTGAATACGATCAATTTCGATTAAGTAGGTCTCTATTACTCTCTCTCTCTTTAACCGGTTTAAGGGATCAGTTCTCTCTACAAATATTTATTATATCCTTTCATTTCTCCACATTATTAAACAATTAAATTAGATAAATAAATAAACGTTGGTAACAAAATTAATAATTTAATAAGAAAAAGAAAAGTCATTTGAATGAAACTTAAATAATATAACAGCAATTAATAACCTGTATTACATACTTTTCTAAAAGTTCGCCACAACAAATTGATTAAAAACAAAAATAAAAATCTTACTTCCATCTAATTGCAGTGGTTTATTCCCTTGAGAAATGACCCCCCGCCCCCATCGAAGATGTATCTATTTCTTTCTTCTTCATGATCGACATCTATATAATGTGTCGTTTGCCGTCTACTTTTGCGGACCCTGTCTTGACTCATAAGTTCGACGATGTTCGAGAAAAAATATTATCAAGGAGAAAACACAGAAAGGCGGACGCAACTTTATTGGATCTTAACGAAGAAGAAAAGGTAAAAGAAGAAAAGGGAACACCGCCCATAAAAGCAACCTTATATAAAACTTTCTTGATGAAAGAAAAAAAGTTAAAAAAAAAAATTAACCTTAAAAGCACTTGCTATTTACGCCACTGCGTTCCTACGAGCAGTTGTCCACCCCCCTCCCACATCTAATTCGATTTTGGCTAGTACTTCCGTTAGCCATATGAATTAACTTTCTTTTATCTTCCTTCCCCCTCCTACTTCATGTAACTCATCTACACTTTAAGAATTACAAGGGAAGCAAGATATAACTACCTATAGTTTATCCTATGTAAAGAAAACGCTCTTACATGAAGATGTAAATATTGAATTCAAACAAACATTCGTATCATTTTTCTTCATTTGGAAAAGTATTTTTCTTTTTAAACTTAAAATGAACATAAAAAGAAAACAGAAACAATCGTTTATCGAGGATGAGGAAGTAGTAATCTTCTACTTGAAAATAAATAATATAGATTTTAATATATATTTAACATATATTTTAGTTTTTCTATTATAATATTAAACAGACGTCCTATTTATTAATTAGGACAATGAACTAATTAAAAAAATTCTAATAAATTTATAAATATATTATAAAATAAAACATAAAATCAAGTTTTTTGACCTAGTATGACTCATACATTCATTTTGTTTTTTCGATTTGGCAAAATACAAAAAAAGAATAGTTTTCTTGTTATTTCAAATGTAGAAAAAGGATGATCAAATTGGAGTTGTTTTACTATATTAATTACTGGACTTCTATTAATTAATTGTTGAAATGTAATATACATTTTTTCCGTTTTCTCTATTTGAACAAAAAATATTAAAGGAAAACGAGAAAATAAACGCTTTTTATGTTTTTTAAATTGGATAAAATTGAACGAATATACGATACAACTAAATAATTAAATAATCTAACGTATGTTATTAATTTAATAGTACAACGGCAGTGTAATATAATAATATTACTGTAAGAAAATAATGAATGACGCACACGTATTCCTGCAAATTCTTTTTTACAAACAATGTACTCTTTATCTTTCCACAACTAAATACTGGAACTATCGACAATGAATATATTTAGATTTTTACTAAATTAGCGAAAATGTTTGAATATTGGTAAAATTCCTTGTACAAAAATAAATGTTTATTCAAAATTTGTAAAGAAAAAGCACCTAACATTAAACGTATTAACATTATAAAAATAAATTAGTAATAGATATCCGTTTCACTGGAAGCAATATTTTTGATTGTTGTACACTCATCGCTTTATTTACGCGGATTAACCCTTTCGCATTGATTTCTGTATGCTTATCAAAATCACGTTAAAAGAATTTTCTTACATGAAAGAAAAGACATTGTAAGCAATACTAGTATAAATTTTTAAAACATTACCCTCTTACTTTTGAACCCGTTACCACTGTTAACGAGTTCCAAAAATCGATTTTTTTTTTTACATTTTTCGCAAGAAACACATCTTAAAAATATTATCTAAAATTTTCAGACCCAAATTTTAAATATTTTTAAAGTTATAGTCAAAAAAAGAGAGCGCGACATAATGTGTATGAAAGTTTGAAAAATTTTAAACTAGTTCTTCTCGAAACCACGTTTTCGGAATTTCGGTGAAGCACTGATTTTTAAAACTACTCAACTGATTTGACTAAAAATTCAACCCGTTATTTTCGACAAACATAGCTAAATGCGTAAGATTTTAAACATTAAATTCTTTAATAATAAATTAACTTTTTTAAACAATTTTTCAAAAGAAAAATTCGATCTTAAAAACTTTTTTTTACATGTTCGCTATTTTTTTTTTATATACATATTATAGGTTAATTCATCAGAATGAAACCTAAAAACAATAATTTCTTTAACACTTTAACGACCGCTCACACAACATGTGCGTGATGCTACCGCCGAAGGTTTTTGGCCAGTACCACACTCTTTTCTTTTTTTTTTTAGCATTTGCAAGCGAAGTATTGATTATGATTTTAATTCTGTCAATAAACGAATTATTCGTAAGATCAAATTTTTGGCAAGATTAAATTTTTAAACGTTTTTAGTTAAACTTTTGAACTTTAAAGAATGTAAATAAAGAGATTAATAAAATGATTAATCTTAAGCTCTGAATTAAAATTCTGCCATAATTATTATTTTTTTTTTATTGACTTTACGACAATTATAATTATAATTATAAATATATTGTTTCATTATTGTAGAATTTTATTTTGCCTTATTTTATTATTTATCCTATTAAGGGATGCTGGCATATATATGTACGTTTATATTACTTTTTAAAGTACCGTTCAAGTGACATATTTGTTTTTTTTTATTTTCTTTTTTAATTAATTGAATTTGTCGACTGAAAATGTATAGTACGTAACAAAAAAAAAATGAAATATAAATATATATAGAAGTAAAAAATTTGTCGATGAGAAATCAGAAGAGTGGTAGTCAACTATCCAACTAAGCCTAATTTATGGAAATAGTTGTGTAGCTATGATGAAAAAAAACTGATAAACAATATTAATGTTCCAAATAATTACAAAAATGATGCGACTAGAAAATTAATTTTTGTGACGACAATATAAAGCGTATTATACTTATATGACATAAGATATTTCATATAAATCAATTTTATAATCGTAAATAAAATAGTTTCTTAGGAAATATTTTTTTCTTCTTTATTCTTTGATACAAAAATACCACTGAAATTCCTAATACGCGAAAATGTAACATTTCTGTACTTGCACACGCAAAAATATAATTACATTTCGGAATATAATTGACTATTATCCTCGTATATGTAATAGAAGAAAAAAATAAAAAATCCAGTTTCTAAGTAAACTTTAAGTTCGCGAGAGTTTAATGATAAAAATGTAACGAGTATATAATATGCAAAAGGAAAGATGAAAAAATGAAAAAAGAGAGAAGAAAATTATGTACAAGCGAGAAAGATAGAAAAGCTGGAATGATATGAATATAAATATAAAGATTGAAAAGAGGAGGAAAAAATGAAGAAAATTAAAAGAGAGTAAGTACATTCCTGTTTTCCGCAATAATATCTGTACACGTAGGAGGCTGGAATTTTTCTTAACAGTAGCTACAGAAAATACAGAGGATGCTTTTATAAAATATGCTTATATTAAATTCACGTCTATATCTTCAGTTAAAATTGATTATTGCCACAGAAAAATCTTATCGATTACCTATTAAATATTATAGAACAAAACTTGTATGAATTTAAAAATGATAAGAAATTTAAATAATTTAAAAAGAATAATACTTGTTATGAAAAAGATTATAAAAAAATCATAGTTTCAATATATGTTTTTTCACAAAATTATTTTTCTCGAAATTAATATCCACAAAGATGTTACTAAATTAATAAACAATAAACTCAACCAGAAAAACTTTCATTAACATTGCGATACTGTTGTATTAGTTTATTTGAAGTACAATGAACCGTCAAATTCTAAGTTTTCAATAAATGTTCTATATAGTTATTTTCAAAGATTTTCTTTATTGGATCTTAACGAAAAAGAAAAGGAAAAAGAAAAGAAAAGACCTCTGCCTATAAATGCAACCTTATATAAAAATTTTCCTAACGAAAGAAAAAGATATACAAAAAGAAAAAAAAAGTAACCTTTAAAAAACTTGCTATGTACGCCACTGCTTTTCTACGAGCAGTTGTCCCCCGCTTAACTCGATTTTGGCTAGTACTTCAGTTAGCAATATGAACTTTCATTTACCTCCCCCCGCCCCTTCTTAATCTAACTCAACAAAAACTTAAGAATTACAAGAAACAAAAGAAACAATCGAGTTTATCGAGGATAAGGAAGTAACCTTCTACTTGAAAATAAATATTAGATTTAAATATATATTTTACATATATTTTAGTTTTTCTATTATACTATTAAACAGACGTCCTATTTATTAATTAGGACAATGAACTAAAAAATAAAAATTCTAATGAATTTATATTATAAAATCAAGTTTTTCGACCTAGTATGACTCATACATTTATCGTGTTTTTTCGATTTGACAAAATACAAAAAAAAAGACAAAGAAAGTGTAAATAAAGAAATATATAAAATAAAAAAATTTTACATTTACTTACATATGTATATTTTCGAAATTTCATGAAAATAGAGGACAGAATTGATAACTCATGAGATCTAACGATGAAATTAGTAAAACTTGAAAATTGATTATTTCCCGATAATTTAAGGTAGTAGACCGGTGTAATGGGTTTAAAAAATTGATTTTTATTTTACATTTCTCACGAGAAAAACATCTTAAAAATATTATCTCAAAGTTTCAGACAAAAATTTAGAATATTTTTTAAAGTTGTAGCCAAAAGAAAAGAACGCGCTGTAGTGTGTATGAAAATGTTTGAAAAACTTTGAACACGTTCTTCTCGAAACCACGTTTTCGGAATTGCGGGGAATCACTGATTTTTAAAACTGTTCAACTGATTTGGCTAAAAATTGAACCCGTTATTTTCGACACAAATAGCTAAATGCGTAACCTTTAAAACATTAAAATTTTTAATAATTAATCAATTTTTTTAAACAATTTATCAAAAGAAAAATTCGATCTTGAAAACCTTTTTTTTACAAGTCAGCTATTTTTTTTTTTAATATGCATATTATAGGTTAATTCATTGGAATGAAGCCTAAAAACAATAATTTGTTTTATTATTTTAATTCACATGACTACGGAAGACTATGTGCTTCCCCGAAAAAACTTACCTTTTTTTCGAGGACTCAACTTAGACAAAATTATTAACAAATTAATATAAAATTAATTAAAAAAAGTTTTTTTGTACACTTCAAAATACCAATAAAAACGAGAATTTCAAAACGATAGGATTTTATTTTCATATTTAAAAAATTCATGGAAAGTTCAGTTTCAATCAAATTTAAATTTACTGTTGAATTTCGAAACAATTGTTAATTTTTGGTTGTTTATATTTAAGAATTTCGTTTAATTATTTAAATTATTTATTTTTAAGTATAATTTATTAATTTTAAATTTTTGTTATTATTATTGTTATTATTAAAAGAATGAATAATTTAATTTTTAGTTTAAATTAATCTGATTCAAGTTAAATATTAATTTCCTGTTTATTTTAATTATTACTTTTATTTTTATTAATTTTGGTTTGATTTTAAAAATTAAATTTTAAATTAATTTTAGCTTTAGAATAATTTAATTTAATTAGATTAATTTATTGAACTTAAATATATTATATATATAATATATAATTATATAATACTTAATAATAATTTAATAATCCAAAACTATACATTAACCAATCCGATTAATATACATTAATTATATATTTAATATAGTAAGTTATATAAATTTCCCCCCAAAAAATTATATTATATTAAGAACACACACGTATTTAATATAGAATTAAATTACTATTTTAAATTATATAAATCTGTTACCAATATTATAATATATTTATAAATTAAATAGTTACTTATATGTTTAATAAATATTTATATAATTATCTATTATTATATGAATATATATACTATGTATATAAACATATAATATATTTATTTAGGTTACAAAATTCTAAATGATAACCTAATAATATATTATTTAAATTTAAATTTAAATTTATGTATAAATGTACTTATATTTATGTGGGATTGGGAAAAATTCTTAAGTAAAAGAGCGAATAAATATAAAGGCAAGAAACGTTACGATATGAATGTTCGAGAACGATCATTATTAAATATATATGTTAATATTTCGAGAATAAGTAAAGTTGTTATCTGGTAGGTAGAGCTATAAGAAATGTTGTCCTTTGTTGTTACGGTATGAAGAAATGAAAGGGTATGAGTACATGCGTGTGTGTAGCGTGGATACGAGAGGATACGAGAAGCGGCGATATAAAAGAAAGGAATAAAGAGGGGAGAGTGCGATAAGTAAAGATATGAGATATAAGAGAGTCGAAGAGAATTTAGAGAGATCGAGAGTGAAAAAGTAGGGTTACGAAAAATATCCTACAATTATATATGTATGTATGTATGTACGTACGTACGTACGTATATATGTATAAATTATTAATTGAATTTTTTAAAAAAATTATTTCCACTAAATAAGAAAGGTATATCTAATTTCTTTATAAAAATTATTTTCACTTAATTGTTATAAAATAAATGTAATTTTAGTTATATTTATCTTTTTAGGAAAATTATATAAATTTAATTTAAATATTTAAAATTTTTTAATATTTAAAATTAATAAAGAAATTAAAGATTCACTAGAGGGAGTGTAACGTGAGAGTGGACGTTGGAGAGCGAGTGCCGAAAGAAATTAAAAAGGAAGAATTAATAATTAAGCAAACAAGGGAAGCGAAAAGGAGAAATAGCGGTGGAGACAGTGGAGAGGAGCCAGTAAGAGTGTAGGGGACTAGATTAAGGGAGAGGAAGGAGTTTAAGGTGCAAGTGTAGATAGGTGTATTTTTTTTTTTGTGGAGGTTAGGTGGATAGGATGAGTGAGGAAGTGACAGGGTTGAGCGAAGCGCCGGTAGAGGGAACGATGGGAAAGAACAAGGCAGAAGTTGTGAAGAAAAGAGGCCCGGGAAGACCAAAAAAAGGTGAAGGAAAAGTGGGAAATTGCGGCAGAGAGAAGATAGACCGTTTCTTGACGGTGGAGGGAGAAGAGAAAGACGGCGCGTGGATGGAGTTTGAGCCGAGATGCAAGTTGAGGCGTACGCCGTGTAAGTACTCGGCAGAAATGGTGGAAGGGAGCAGTAAGGAGGGAGGGATGGAAAGGAGCGTTGATGGGGCAGGTGATGAACGCAATGGGCAGCGTAACTTGGCGGAGCTGCTTGGCGAGGCGAATGAGGGAGGGAAGAGGAGAGGCGAAGAAGAGGGGAGGAGTGTAGGGACGGAGAGAAGCAGGAATGAAGATGTGCTGATAGTTTTGGGGGAAGTGGATGGGAAGGCGCACTTGGAAGGTGGCGAGCATAAGAAGGATGAGGAGAGGTTTGAAAAACACGGGGTGGTAGGAGAAGGGAGTGTGGAGGAAAGCGCGGGTAACAGTGGAAAAGAAAGAAGGGAAGAAGAGGTTTCGAAAGAGGTTGGGCAATATCTATGGGGCAATAACTATATGGGCAATATCAGGAGCATAGAGTATATTCCTGAGGAGTCGGAGGGAATTGGAAACAATTGGCTGAAAGGATTGAGGGAATCGGAGATAATAAAGAAATTAAAGTTTTTTTAGTTTAAATTGTAATAATTGAAAAATTTAATGCTAGCAATAGCGATTAAACTAATAATTAAAATTAATTATTAAAAATATTCATATTATAAATTATTATAATTTGTTAAATTAAATGTTAAATTAAATGTTTAATTAAATGGTGAAATATTAATAATATTTATTGTAATAATTTTAATATTTTTTGTTAAGTTAATTTATACAATAAACTAGAATTAGATACTCTATTATAGTAATTAATTAAAATAAAAATACTTACATATTTAAATATAAAATATTAAATCATTCAATTTATAAGATTTGGCGGTATTTTATAAATTATAGGAATCTGTAAGTTATTGATGATCCACGATAAGAAAAACTATTTACACGATAAAAAAATTATTTATTTATGTATTGCTGTTTTACAAATTTTATCAAGTATAATTTTTTTTTTTTAAATTTAGTTAAATTCAAGTCAAAATATAGTTTATATAAGAAATTCATGGATTACATGTTTTTATTAACATTGGAAAATTTAATTTAAATTCAATTAGATATTGGATTTAATACCAAATTTAATTAATTAATCGATTTGAATATAATATATAAAATGTGTACAAATTGCCCGTCACTTTCAATAAAATGAAATAAGTCGTAACATAGTTTAAATACTACAAAGTTAGTTATAGATAAGATTTTAATTTAAATAAAATAATTTATTTACAATAATTAGAATAATATATAAAAAGTTAATATTAGATTTGAAATTTATTTAAATTGAATTTTAAATTCAATTATATTTTTTTATTTAAATTATTTTTTTTTTTACTAATAATTTATTCATAATTATTATTATTTAAAAAATTTTTAGTTCGATAATTAATTTAATAAATAATTTTTTTAAATTATATATATAGTAATGAAATAAAAATTTTATTATAAAATTCAAAAGTAATTTTAATTTTGTGTACCTTTTGTATCAGGGGGGGTTTATTAATAAGTGTATTTAAATTTTAATTTATTTTGATTTTAAATGATTTAATTAAAAATTTCAAGTTAATGTTAAATTATTAATATTAATTTTTAATTGGAAGTGAAATATTAAACGATTTTAAATATATCTAGTTTTTTTAGAATTGAATGAAATTCAGCTTTAAAATTTAAATCTTTATTACTATTAATTTTTTAAAATAAATTATTTTAAAGTAAATATATTGGGGATAAATTTAATATATTGGTTATAAGTTTAATTTATTATTTTGGTATTTATTAGTAATTAATAAAATTATATTTCTTTTAAAAAAGTGTTTTAATTTATAATAAGAAGAAAAAATATTTTTGAATTTAAAAATCTAATTTTTATTTTAATTTTTTTTTCAAATTAAATAATTAATTATTTTTAGTAGTAATAACGATTATATTAGTAAGTACTATATAGTTTAATTAATTTTATAATGTTATAAAATTATTCTAAGGAATTAGGCAAATTTATTTAATTTATATTAAATATATTTACTGGTTTATCAAAAACATGTCCTGTTGAATTTGAATAATAAGTTAGAATTATTCTGCTCATCGAATAAAATTTAAAGGGCTGCAGTATATTGACTGTACAAAGGTAGCAAAATAAATAGTTTTTTATTGGAAACTTGAATGAAAGACTAATAAAATATAGACTGTCTCAAATTAATTGAATTTGAATCTCAAATAAATATTATATTATTATTATTAAGTTATTTATTTACATTAATTGGAATTTTGATTGGAGTAGCATTTTTAGAATTATTGGAACGAAAAATTTTAGATTATGTACAAGATCGAAAAGGACCAAATACAGTTTTTTTTTCTTTTTCAGGTATTTTTAAGCTTTTAGTGAAGCAATTAAATTATTTGTTTAAGAAAATATTAAAATAAAAAAAATTTATTTTTTTATTTATTTAGTAAAATGATTTTATTTATTGTAGTTATAATTTTAATTCTTGGATTACCAATGAATGTTAATATTTATACTATAAATTCATTTACATTATATATAATAATGTGTTTAAGATTGGGTATTTATATTATTCTGACGAGAAGATGATCATCCAACTTAAATTATTCAATAGTAGGAGGTATACGCTGAATTTCTCAATCTTTGTCTCATGAAGTTTCAATATTTTTAATTTTTTTTATTATATTTAATCATGTTGAAAGTTTTTAATTGTTAGATTTTACAACATTTCAAAAATTTTTAAGTTTTTTATTGGTAAATTTTATGATAATAATTATTTTATTTATTAGAATAGTAGCTAAATTAAATCGTATACCTTTTGATTTTATTGAAGGAGAATCAGAGTTGGTTTCAGGGTTTAATGTTGAAAATATGAGAATTTTAGTTACAGGAGTATTTTTTGTTATTATATTTTTTGGTAATTTAACATTTTTTATAAAAAATGTTTTTTATGTTATGGTTTTTAGAATTTTAATTCAGGGCTCATTGCCACGTTTAAATATTATAATTTAATGTATTTTTGTTCAGATTATATTTTATCTTTCTCTAGAAAAATTTTATTATTTATGTTAATTTTAAAAGTTTATGTATTTAAGATAATTTAATTAGTAATAATTTTTATAATTATTATTTGGAATAAAATTATTTTGGCAGATGAGTGTGTTAAATTTAAAATTTAATTATATATTTATTAAAATTTATAAATAATAAAAAATAATTTTTTTAAATTTACTTCTATTATTAATATTTAAAAATTTTATTAAATATTAGAAATTTAATTAAGGATGTTATGCGTATAAAAATTTAATGTAAAAAGAATTAAAGTTAAAGTTAATAGAAAATTAAAATATGTCTATAGTATATTTTCAAAATATATACTTTATGGCTTATAAACAAATTTTATAAATTATTTTTTCTATAAAATTATAAATCAAAATTTATTAATTATATTAACTGATTAAAAATAAAAAAAATGGAAAATTGCGTAAAATTGTGCCAATTCAATATAAGGAGTTTTAATTTCTTGTCTACCTAATCAAGTTAATATAAAGAATATAGACACTAATATTCAAAAATATAATTTATTAAATATTTTTAACTTTATTTTAAAAAAATTTAGGATTTGATAAAAAAGGTAGTAATATTAGAATTAAAATTGATATTAATAAAGCAATTACTCCTCCTAATTTATTAGGAATAGCTCGTAAAATTGTATAACCAAATAAAAAAAAATCAGGTTTAATATGAATAACAGTAATTATAGAAATAGCTTTAATAAAATTATCTGGGTCTCCTAGTATATAAACATTTTGAAGTGTTAAAATAATAATTGAAATTATTAAAACAATAAATGTGATTGAATCTTTAATTAAAAAAAAATTTATAAAATACAAATTAATTTAAATTACTATTTACTGATTAAATTATCATTAATTGTTCCTAATTTATGAAGATATATAAGATGAATAATAATCAAAAATAAAATTACGAAGGGTATAATAAAATGTAATGAATAAAATCGATTTAATATAGGTAGTTTAACCCTTTCGCTACGAACAGCGCCTTTAGGCGCTCAACCAGAGTTGCTTCCTCCGAACGAACAGCGCCTTTAAGCGCTCCGCTGGATGCGTTCTCTCGGAGCGATGAGCGCCTTAAGGCGCGCGTCATTCGTTTTCAGCAATTGTTTAATAATGCTCATTAAGTCGTTTGTTTTCATCGTACTAGAAGCATACATTTCTTGTGTCGTGATTTTTTTACGCAGTCGAATAAAATTATCCATAAATTGTACCCCGATCATGGAGAACTCACTGTCCGCTCGCTCCCAGAGAGCAATTCATTTTTTAGCACTCCGCAGCGAAAGGGTTAACTGAACAACACCCAACCCCCCCCCCCCAGATTCATTTAACTAAATTTGCTCCAATGTAAGGAATTAATGATATTAAATTTGTAATAACAGTTGCTCCTCAAAATGATATTTGACCTTAAGGTAAAACATATTCTAGAAATGCTGTTATTATTGTTAGTAAATAAATTGTTACTCCAATTAATCATGTTTCAATTAAATTGAAGGATTGATAATAAATACTTTGTCAAATATAAAGATATAGACAGATCAAAAATATTGATGCTCCATGTATATGTAAAATTCGTATAATTCATCCATAATTTATGTGTTGTATGATATTTATAATGTTCACTAATAGAATGCTTCACTAATAGATGGTGTAGAATGTATAAATAAAACTACTCCTATAATTAATTGAACAATTAACTATAAACCTAGTAATGATTCAATGTTTCATCATATATTAATATTAATAGAAGTTGGTAATTGGATAAAATATTTATAAATTAATTTAAAAATTATATTGTTTATAATAAATGATTTATTCATTTAATGTTTTTTTTTTTTTCAAAAAAATTATTTAACTGATTTTCGAAGGGTTTCTTTTTAATTAAACAAATTTTTGTAATTAAAATTAATATCAATAATAGTAATGAAATTAATATAATTGTGAATAAAAAGATGGGGGGTGTGTGTAATCTAATAGTTTATTAATATTTAATATATAATTATAATTACTGTTGTTATTAAATGTAAATTTAATTGAATTAAAATAATTTATTTTATATCTTATTTTAAATAGATATGTTATTGAAACTATAAATAAGAGAAGAAAATTGTTTCTAATGTTAAAAATTTTAATCACATTTAAAATTAAACTAATAAATATAAGGAATAAGATTATTAAACCTCCAATGATCATCAAAAAGATTAAAAATGCATAAATTGATTGTGTTGAAATGTTAGTTAAAAATAAACATAAAAATATTGTGTATAAAATTAATATAATTATTATGATGATAATTGATATATTAACTGATAATAAAAAAATAAATTATGCTTGAAATTGTAATTATTCAAATTAATGGAGTTAAAATGAGTTTCATTCATTAAAAATGTTTATAAAAAATAAAAGTATTTTTTAATTAATAACTTTTATAAAAAAAATGTAGTTTAATTTAAAAATATTAATTTTGGAGATTAAAGATATATTACAATTTAAATATTTTTTTGAAGCTTTAAAATATTATTTAATTTAAATTTACAAAATTTGTTTTATTTTAAACTATGAAGCTTTTAAAATAAATTTGCAATTTATTTTTATATTAATTTTGTTATAGTTTATTTTTAGAATATATAGATAGAATTATTTTATTTTATTGTTTTTTAAAATTAATATTATTATTGAAATTTTATAATCATTTATTAATAGTTTTGTTATCAATTGAATATTTAGTGGTTACAAATTTAATAAATATTTATTAGAATATATATATTATAGATTATTATTTATTAATTTTTATAGTTATATTTGTAATTGATAGAGTTCTTGGAATTACTTTAATGATTATATTAATTCATTTTTATGGGAACGATTTTATTAAAAATTTAATATTGATTTTATGATAAAATTTTTAATAATAATAACTTTTAGAATAGGTTTATGTTTATTTAATAATAAATTTAATAAATCAATTATTTTTTTTTATATTTTTTATGATAATGTTTTTAAATATCTTTTTAACAAATTTATTAATTGGTGGGATAAATTTTTTTTATATGGATTTATATTCTGTTTATTTAAATTTAATAAGTTTATGAATTGTTGAATGTTTAGAAATAATAAATTTGACTAACTTTTTAATATTTTTGAATTTTTTAATAATGAGAATTTTATTTTTATGTTTTTTAACATTTAATATAATAATATTTTATTTAATATTTTTGAAGATTATTACTAATTCTTTTTATAATTTTATTTGGTGGTTACACATTAGAACGATTTGAAGCTATAATATATATATATTAATGTATACAGTAATTTCTTCTACACCTTTTTTATGGTTAATAATAAAATATTATAGAAATTATAAAAGAGAGAGATTAATAATAATTTTTAAAATATTTAAAATAATTGAATTAAGAACTTTGATATATTTAATTTTTATTTTGAAATTTTTGATTAAAATGCAAATTTTTTAATTTCATATTTCATTGCTAAAGTTTTGTTAGGTTGTACTTCTGATCTTTAATGCTAGCTGGAGTTATATAATAATTTGAACTGTGCGGATTACCTGTGCGTGATTTCGCCTACCGAGTATCGACAACCTAAAGCAACTAACTTGGGACGTAGCGATCTTCCCCTACCACTCCTAAGGTCTGCCCCACCAAGGGCCCTGTCGTTACCTTGGAGTGGGGGTAGCTTCCAAATGCACCACTCTCCAAGTTTTAGAAATAAAGATCGAATACCGAACGCAATAACCAGATATCTATCGACACCCTTCTGTTTGCATACGAAGAAAACCCAGTAATCCTAAATAAATATTCCCTATTTATTCTAGATTGCATTGTCCGGTATATTTATGTTTGTGCATGTTATCCGAATTTTCTTTTAATAAATTCCTTTAAGATGTTCCGACAATGACGGAACAAGGCTCATGTTGAAGCTTCTGTTTATGATTCAATAATTTTAGCTGGAATTTTATTAATATAAGGAAGATATGGTGTGTTACGTTTTTCTAAAATATTTACATATATATATATTCATGCTGTTAAAATTAATTATATTTTAATTTCTTTAAGAATTATTGGTGGTTTATTAATTAGAATAGTTTGTTTAATTCAAATTGATTTAAAAATATTGGTAGCTTATTTATCAATTGTTCATATAGGAAATTTTAATAGAAGATATAATAATTTTATTAAAATTAGGATTTTTAGGTAGATTAATAATAATATTAGTTCATGGATTATGTTCATCAGGATTATTTTATTTAGGTAATTTAAATTATGAATGTGTGTGTAGACGATTAATATTTATAAATAAATAATCATGATCAATTAATCCTTCATTAGCATTATTTTGATTTTATTTTATCTAATTTATTAGCTCCTGTTAGTTTAAATTTAATTAGAGAAACATTTTTATTTATCAGATTAGTATGTTGAAATTTTAAATTGTTAAGTAGTTATAATAATGTTATGTTTTTCTTAGAACGGTTTATTCTTTATATTTATTTAAATTTAGTCAACATGGTATTAAAACTAAATTATTAATAAATAAGAAGGTTATTTTAATTCAATAGATTAATTATTAATTTTATATTGAATGCCTTTAAATTTTAATGGTGTTTTTAGGATTGGAATTATTTACTTAATTAAATTTAAATAGTTCAAAATTTAAAATTCTAATTTGAGGAATTAGAGATATAAAATATTGTATTTCAATTAAAATTATTTAATTAAATGATTAATGTGATAAATAATTTATATTTAACAATTACAAATTTATTATAGTTATAAATATTATTTAACTATATATTATTAGAATTTTTATATTTATATTATCGAAAATTCTTTTATTTAATAAATTAAATTTAATGGTAGAATTTATTTTTATAATTTTTAATTCAATACATTTAGAATTATTAATTTATTTAGATTGAATTAGTTTATTATTTCTAAGTTTAATTATAATAATTTTTAGATTTGTTTTAACATATAGATTAATATATATAGGAGGTGATTTAAATATAAAACGATTTTTAATTTAAGTTTTAATATTTGTTTTAAGAATAATTTATTCAATTATTTGTCCAAATTTTATGGGTTTATTATTAGGATGGTTTAGGTTTAACATCTTATTGTTTAATTATTTATTATCAAAATTGAAAATCTTTTAATTCTGGAATAGTTACAGTTTAAATAAATCCCATTGGAGATGTTGGTATAATAATAATTATGAGGTTATATCTTATTTTAAGATCTTGAAACGGTTTATTTTATGATTTAAATTTTTTAATTTTATAAATATTATTATTATTATTAAAATCAATTACAAAAAGTGCTCAATTACCTTTTTCAATTTGGTTACCTTTGGCAATAGCCAATACCTTTATTTATTAATAAGTTATAATTTTTATTTAATTTATAATAACATAATTGAATTATTATTATTTATTTCTAGAATAATGATATTGATATCAGGAATTATAGAAAATTTTGAACGTGATTTAAAAAAAAATTGTTGCTTTATCAACTTTAAGTCAATTAGGTTTAATAGTAAGAATTTTAAGATTAAGTAAAATCGATTTAAGGTATTTTTATTTAATTATTTATGCCTTATTTAAATCTTTATTATTTTTATGTAGAGGAATTTTAATTCATCAAATAATAAATAATCAAGATATTCGTTTTATGGGTAATGTAATTAATAATTATCCTTTTGTTAGTTTAATTTTTTTTATATCAACATTATCTTTGTGTGGATTTCTTTTCAGTATATTATTCAAAGGATTTAATTATAGAAATATATTTAACAAGTAAAATAAATTATTTTAGTATAATTATATTATTTTTAGCTACTTTATTTACCGTATCTTATAGAGGTCGATTGTTATTAGTTGTTTACCCTAATAAAAGTAATAAATTTAATATTCTTATATTATTAAATGAAAATAATTTAATAAACAGTTCAATAATTTTATTATATATAAGATCTTTAATAATTAGATATTTTTTATTAAATTTAGTTTCTTTGGAAATTATTATTTTAAGATTGATTCAAAAAATATTAGTTATTTATATATGTTTAATAGAAGTTTTTATTTGAATATTTATGAGAAATATAAGTTTTTGAAATTGATTTAAAAATATAAAAATTTATTTAATGAGAATATGAGGTTTAAAATTTTTCTAATGAATAAATTAAATTTTTTCCTTTAAAGTACTCATTAATTATATATAAAAAAAGATATTTAATAAGGTTTTAATAGAATATAGGATTATATATGGATTAAAGAAATTTATATTATTAAGATTTTTAAAATTTTTGGTTTAAAATTTTTTTTATTATTTAAATTTAAATATGACGTTTATTATATTAATATAATTATTAATTTTTATTTTTTATTTAAATAGCTTACGAGAGAGTTAATTATTGAAGATATTAAGGTAATAATTATTTCTTTTTAAGTAAATTTATAAATTTAAGAATTAAATTGTTTTTTTAATGAAAATAAATTGTTTTTTTCAAATATATAAACAAGTAAGAAATAAAATGAATTTTATTTATTAATTTAAAAGTTAGAAGCATTTTTTAATTAATTTAATTGGAAAGTTTAATTCAATTGAATTATTAACAATAATTTACTTCTATTTTGGTTTCAATTAAAT
>QUOG01000140.1:2693-15796 GCA_010416905.1 Polistes dorsalis
AGATCTCGATACAGCGTTGGTTTAAGTCTGTATTAAAGATCGAGGTTGTATTGGGAATAGCACCCTCGTTTAAGTTATACAGCGTTGGTTTAAGTCTGTATTAAAGATCGAGGTTGGACACAGTTTTTGGTTTGTCGGTTCATTAAAAAGATTTATAAGATGTCGAAGTCACAGAATAACACTACGATTGCTGAACTCAAGGAGAAGTGCAAAGAATTAGGATGTAGCACTTCAGGATCGAAAACCGATTTAATACAACGGTTGAGAGAAGTTGATCCGTCGGAAGCGCTGGCTCAGAAGAACATAACAAATACAGCTCCACGCGTTGTGTGTGAAGAAGTAAGATTCCCTGATGCTGAAGATGTAGGGAGATTTTTGAATGATAATTGCGAAGAAGAAGTTAGAAGAAATGATAAGCATTTACTGGAG
Organism: Polistes dorsalis; assembly: GCA_010416905.1. Lineage (NCBI taxonomy): Eukaryota > Metazoa > Arthropoda > Insecta > Hymenoptera > Vespidae > Polistes > Polistes dorsalis. Next base: position 3,123 of record QUOG01000140.1, read on the forward strand.
GAAGAGTTGAAACTCGTACGACGTGAGTTAGAATTGGTTAGAAGTCTTCGCGGTGCAAGTATTAGTACAGAGCGACGACAACTGGTTGAAACGCAAGAACAAAGTTACAGTAATCCAGATTTTAGAGAAAGGATTGATATAAGGCTTCTTGCTGACCTTTTGAATGTTTTTAAGGGAGAAATGGGTGAATACGAAAATTGGGAAAAACAGCTGAGAATGTTACGAGCAACATATAGTCTCAACGATAATCAAGTACGTATGTTAATCAGCATGAGATTAAAAGAGAAGGCACTTGAATGGTTCTATTCAAAATCAGATTATGTCACAATACCCATTGAGGAATTGCTAGCCGATTTAAGAAGCACATTTTATCATCGGCAAAATCGTATAGTTTTACGAAAAATTTTTGAAGAGCGTGTTTGGAGAAAAGATGAATCATTTCATGAGTACGTTCACAACAAGGTGATACTCGGAAACAAAGTTCCGATTCATGAAAATGAAATTGTAGATTATATCATCGAAGGTATTCCAGACGCAAATCTTAAAAACCAAGCTAAGATAAATAGATTACGAACGAAGGCAGATATCCTAGAAGCTTTCGAAGGAGTGACCTTGCAGGAAAAGAATCGAATTCCGGGTGATACGAGATTCGTTAGAAGACCTTACAACATGAAGAATTGGAATGCAGGAAGGTGGAAATCTACGAAGCAGACAAGAAGTTGTTTTATTTGTGGATCATTTGACCATATGTCTGATAGTTGTCCAAAGAAGAAGGAAGGACCAACGTGCTACAATTGCAAAGAGCGAGGACACATTGCATCGAATTGTCCGAAGAAATATCCCGTAGTAAAAGAAAGTTTGAACACATTTAGAATTCAAGAAAAGAAGTGCGTTATTGACATTCGAGTGAATAATTGTTGCATCAAGGCATTGATTGATACAGGTAGCGATATATGTCTTATGCGTTTTGATCAATACATAGAGTTAGGATCTCCACGGTTAATGGATAGAGAATTGAAATTTAGTGGTGTAGGTGGAGGCACAAATACAACAATAGGTGAATACTATGCACGGTTAACAATTGACAATAATTTATATGTAGTTCTAATGCGTGTAGTACCGAATACAGTTATGAGTCAAAAGTTAATATTAGGAATCGATTTTCTCAGTACGGTCGATGTAGCAATTAAAGACGGAAACGCTATTATTACACCGAAAGCAGGTAACGATTTAGATCGCTCAGAAATATTTAAAATAGACCTTATTGAAAAGTCTCTGGAAATAGAAGTTGACCATGTAAACGATGTTAAATGTCAACAAGAAATTAAGAATTTAGTTGCTGATTATAATCCTAGGAAAACAAAAGATATCGGTGTTAAAATGTCTATCGTAGTTAAGGATAACGAACCGGTATATCAAAGAGCGAGACGGCTTTCCCAATCCCAAAAAGATATTGTAAATAAACAGATACAAGAGTGGATGGACGAAGGTGTTGTACAACCATCTCTTTCTGAATATGCAAGCCCGATAGTTTTAGTGGAAAAACGAGACGGTTCATTTAGATTATGTGTTGATTATAGAAAATTAAATCAAAAGATAGTTAAAGATCGTTATCCTTTGCCTCTTATAGAAGATCAGTTAGATCAGTTGCAGGGCGCTAATTACTTTAGTACTCTTGATTTAAAGAATGGATTCTTTCACGTGTCGATAGAAGAAGAAAGTCGAAAATACACCGCGTTTATAGTTCCTGATGGACATTATGAATTTTTAAAAGTTCCTTTTGGACTTTGTAATTCGTTATCCGTATTTCAAAAATATATAAATGCAGTTTTTAGAGATTTGACTCGCCAGAAAATAGTATTAACATATTTAGACGATTTGATTATACCATCAATTAATAGTGATGACGGATTAGAAAGATTGAAAATCGTGTTAGATACTGCTAGTCAAGCAGGTTTGCAGATAAACTGGAAGAAATGTTCCTTTTTACAAAGTAGGGTCGAATTTCTAGGCCATATAATAGAGAATGGAAGGATACGACCATCTGAACGTAAGACAGAGGCTGTTAAAAATTTTCCCGAGCCAACGAACATTCGACAGGTTCAAAGTTTTTTAGGCCTAAGTGGCTACTTTAGGAAATTTATACCACATTATTCGTTAATAGCTAGACCGTTGACAGATTTGTTAAAATTGGATGCTAAGTTTACATTTGGTGAGGATCAAGAGAACGCATTCATTCAATTGAAAGAAATATTAGTCGAGAAACCGGTGTTGAGTTTGTATAGGGTTGGTGCAGAGACACAGTTACACACTGACGCGAGTATGCATGGGTATGGAGCGATATTGTTACAAAAGAGCGAGAAAGATAACGCGTTGCACCCTATTTTTTATGCTAGTGGTAAGACTACACCGGCAGAAAAGAAATACACAAGTTACGAGTTGGAAGTACTTGCAATAATTAAAGCGCTTAAGAAGTTTAGAGTTTACCTATTGGGAACTTCTTTTAAAATTATTACGGATTGTCGCGCTTTTGCTCTTACGATGGGAAAGAAAGATTTATGCGTGCGAATTGCTAGGTGGGTTTTCTTTTTACAAGATTTTAATTATGTTATCGAGCATCGTCCAGGAAAAAATATGCTGCATGTAGATGCTTTAAGTCGTCAGCCGTTACCATCTTTTATGATTATTGAAGAAAATAAAAATGGATTTATGAATCGCTTAAGACAGGCTCAGCGGAGCGATAGTGATGTACAAAAAATAATAGATTTAACTAAAGACGGAAAAATTAAAGGATACGAAATGCGAGGAGATTTTTTGTTCAAAGAAGTTGATGATGGGGTAGCCATCGCAGTGTCTAACAAGTATCAAAACAACATACAAGAATGTAGCTACGTATCTTCACGAATCTTGGTTGTAAAAATGGAAGCGGAAAATCGAAAATTAAATATAGTGTCAATTTATGCACCCGAAGATAATAAACCGAAAGAAGAAAGAGAAGCCTTCTACGACCAACTACAAAATATAGTCGGATCATTACCAAGTAACCAACAAATGATAATCCTTGGAGATTTTAACGCCCGCATCGGAAACGAAATAATACCTGGAATAAAACAAAGGTTCAACGAAAACGTGTTAAGCGATAATGGACAACTAATTACACAGTTATGCACATTTAACGAGCTAAGGATTAATAATACATTTTACAATCATAAGGAATACTATAAATTTACATACATCAATACCAGAGGCTTCAGGTCTACAATTGATTATATTGTTACCAACAGATACGTCCAACCAAACCAAATATTAGATATCAAGACTTTAAATTCCGCGATTGTAGGAAGCGATCATAGACTGCCATTAGCAAAAATAAGAATGAAGTTTAAACTCTAAAGAAATCTTGACCGAGAAACTCAAGAATCGAAAATAAACATCGAGTCACTGTGGAACTTACCAACCAAACAACTATATGAGAACAGATTGAAAGAAAAAATCGAAATAAACCCAATAAAAGAAGAAGATAATACAAACACAGCCTGGAAGAAACTAAAAACTAATATTTTAGAAGCTGCATATGAAGCCCTGGGAACACGAATTGTAAAAAACCGGGCTAGAATGATCAAAACTCCTTGGTTCCGCCCAGAGATTAAGGAGATATGCAAAAAAAAAAATAGCATACCTTAACTATAGAACATTACGAACACCTGAATCATACTAAATGTATAGACGAGTCCGGAATCAAAAAGCGACATTACTAAGGCAAACAAAACAACACCATTGGGAGATTTTTTCGAAGAGAATGGAGAGTGACTTTTATGGACTCCAAAAACAAATCTGGTGATTTATTAGAAATCAAAGAAAGGAGGTCAACGAAATGATCGAAACAAATCAGATCACAAAAGAAAACTGGATTAAATACCTAACAGAACTTTATAAATCTGAAGAACCTCAAGTGGAACTAAATACGCCAGAAATAGTAACTAAAAACGATATACAAATTGAGTCCAGTGATGTAGAAACAGCTATTCAAAAAATAAAGAATAGGAAGAGTCCAGGGCAAGATGGCATACCCAACGAACTATTAAAATATGTTGGCCAACGTCTCACACAACAATTAACATTCCTAATACAAGAAATACTATACCAATACAGAGTACCTGATGAATGGGGACCTAGTAAAACTATAGGTCTGTTTAAAAAAGAAGACAAAAAACTACCTACAAACTACAGGGAAATAAATCTTTTAAACACTTCATTGAAACAAACAACAAGGGTTATAACTAATAAAATTAACAGCTTAACAAATCTAGAAGACGAACAACAGGGATTCAGTTTAGGCAGATCGTGCACAGACACGGTTTTCATCATAAGACAGATAACAGAAAAATCAATTGAATACAACAGACCAGCATATATGTGTTTCATTGATCTGGAAAAGGCATTTGACCGAGTGCAGTTAAAGAATGTTATACACCTCCTCTATAATCGGCGAATTCCGAATAATCTTATCAAGACAATAGAGAACATCTATAGAAACAATAAGATCCAAGCAAAGGTAAATGGTGCTTTGACTGAACCGTTTGATGCAGGTCGTTGTATCCGACAAGGGGATTCCCTAAGTCCCCTGCTTTTTAACATCATTAAGGACGAAATAATAAGAAATGTAAGACTGCTAAAAGGATATAAAATGGGCAACGAAGAAATAACCATCCTATGCTATGCTGATAACGCTGTATTAGTGGCCGAAAATGAGGATGATCTACAACGTCTACTACACCGATTTAACTGCTTAGCCAAATCATTCAATATGAAAATATCGGCCCAGAAAACTAAATGCATGACAACGTCAAAGACACCGTTAAGGTGCAAACTGGAAATTGAAGGGAAGGTTATTCAGCAGGAAATGAGATTTAAGTACCTAGGAATAGAAATCTCAGGGTATAGTGATGATGAGGTAAAGGTAAGAAAACAGACAATGAAGGCATCCAGAATAGCGGGTTGTTTGAATGACACTATATGGCGAAACAGGAACATGGACATAGACACCAAAGCAAGAATCTACAAGGCAATGGTAAGACCTATTATGTCACATACCGCAGAAACTCGACCAGACATGGCGAAAACGAAACAGTTACTAGAGACAACCGAAATGAGAATTCTTTGCAGAATAACTGGAAAAACACTACTGGATCGAGAAAGAAGTGAAGATATAAGAAGAACATGCAAAGTGGAAAACATTAACGAATGGATACTAAAAAGAAAAAAAGAATGGAACGAACATATTAACAGAATGGACAACGGAATAATTGTCAGAATTGCACGGGATAAGTCACCGATTAACAGCAGAAGTACGGGGCGCCCACAAAAACAATGATGCGACAATTTAACAGTGCAATAGGAAGAAAAACGTCGTTACGAAAAAGGCAATTTGCCTAAACCAAAGAATGAAGAAGAAAAAGAAGAAGATCAAGTTTTAGGGCTTTAAAAGAGCTTTAAAATTACTGCTTTAAAGTGACAACTTTAAAATGACTGCGTTAAATTACTTAAAAATTTGTTAGTTTTCGAGTAATTGAAGTCTTTTTGTACAGATTCCTTCTTTATTTTTAGAAAACCTATATATTTTAAATACTTAAGTTTTAAAACAGGTTGTAGAGAATTAAAAGTGCTTTTAAATGATCATTTCATAACATATTGTTGTTTGTACAAAATACTTCTTTTTCTTCAAACACCTTATGTATTTTAAGTATTTATGTTTTTAATTAGGTTATAGAGCATTAAATGAGCTTTTAAATGATCATTATATACCATATTAGAATTTGTTAGTTTTCTTGTTACTAATGTTCCTGTGTACAAAGTACTTTCTTTTTTTTAGACACAATATGTCTTTTAAATACTTAAGTTTTAAATCAGGTTGTAGAGCATTAAAAGAGCATTTTAATGATCACTTTATAACGTATTAGAATTTGTTAGTTTTCTAGTTAATAAAGTTTGTGTGTTCAAAGTACTTCTAATTTTTTGAAACCCTATGTATTTTAAATACTTAAGTTTTTAATCATGTTGTAGAGCATTAAAAGAGCTTTTAAATGATCATTTTATATCATATTAGAATTTGTTAGCTTTCTAGTTAATAAGGTTTGTTTACAAAGTTCTTCTTTTTTTTTAGCCACTCTATGTATTTTAAATACTTTTGCTTAACGTCACATTGTTAGGCATTAAAAGAGCTCTAAAATAGCAATTTTAAAACATTCTAAAATAAATTAGTCTTTGAGAAATAAAAGTTTATGTGTACAGCTTCCTTCTTTTTTTTAAGAAAACCTATAAGTTTTATATACTTAAGTTTTAAATCAGGTTGTTAAGCATTAAAAGTGCTTTAAAATGACCATGTTAAAACATTTTATAATTTTTTACATTTATATTTAATAAAAATTTTGTGTACAAAGTTCTTTTTTTTTTTTAGACACACTATGTATTTTAAATACTTTTGCATAACATCAAGTTTTTAGGCATTAAAAGAGCTTTAAAATTACTGCCTTAAAATGACAACCTCAAAATGACTGCGGTAAATTATTTTAAAATTTGTAAGTTTTCGAGTAATTTAAGTTTTTTTTGTACAGATTTCTTCCTTTTTTTTTCAAAACCCTGTATATTTTAAATACTTAAGTTTTAAATCAAGTCTTAAAGCATTAAAAGACTTTTAAAATTACCATATTACAACATTATAAAATTTGTTTGTTTACGTGTAATTAATGTTTTTGTTTAAAGATTACTTCTTTTTTTTAAAAACCCTATATATTTCAAATACTTCAGTTTTAATTTAGGTTGTAGAGCATTAAAAGAGCTTTAAAATGACCATGTTAAAACATCCTAAAATTTGTTAGTTTTCGAGTTATGAAAGTTTTTGTGTACAGATGTATTCTTTTTTTAAAAACCTCTAAATATTTTAAATACTTAAGTATTAATTCAGGTTTAGGAGCATTAAAAGAGCTTTAAAATAACATTGTTATAACATTTTAAAATTTGTTAGTATTCGAGTAATTAAAATTTTTGTTTAAAGTTTCCTTCTTTTTTTAAAAAAAAACCCTAAATATTTTAAATACATAAGTATTAAATCTGGATTAGGAGCATTAAAAGAGCTTTAATATCGGTATTGTAAAACATTTTTAAATTAGTTAGTTTTAAAAAAATTAAAGTTTTTGTGTGCAGCTACTTTTTTTTTTTTACAAAACCTATGTATAATTAAAACTTATGTTAAGCATAAGGTTGTTTGGCATTAAAAGATCTCTAAAATAGTAATTATAAAACATTTTCAAATTAGTTAGTTTTTGAGAATTTAAAGCTTATGTGTACAGCTTCCTTCTTTTTTTAGACACACTATGTATATTAAATAATTAGGTAAAGCATCAAGTTTTAGGGCATTAAAAAATCCTTAAAATTACTGCTTTAAAATAACTACTTTTAAATGACTGCTTTAAATAATTTTAAAATTTGTTACTTTTTGAGTTTTTAAAGTTTTTGTGTACATATTTATTCTTTTTTTTACAAAACCCTAAATATTTTAAAGACTTTATTATTAAATCAGGTTTAGGAGCATTAAAAAAGCTTTAAAATTACTTCTTTAAAATGACTTATTTAAAATGGCTGCAATAAATAATTTTAAAATTTGTTAGTGTTTTAGTTATGAAAGTTTTTGTGTGCAGATTTTTTCTTTTTTTTCAAAAGCCCTAAATATTTTTGTTTAAATGTGTACATTTCTATTGTAAAGTTAAATGTACGTGTTGTAGCGCAAGAACATGTGTTGCTGTACTACTTTTCGTGAGATAGACGTACACATGTAAGTCTCCCCACTTTACTTCCTGAAAGATTAGTATATAAGGGACAGCGACTAGCTTTATAGGGCTCTCTCTGTTAGAAGAATTAAATAGTTAAAGTAAAAAGTAATATCACGTGGCACGGAAGAACTTGTTATAGATATAATATATAGATTTATTAAACTTTTACCACTCATATTATAAGATATTTCTCCTCATTAATTTAAAAATTTTAAATACTTAAGTATTAAATCAGGTTTAGGAGCATTAAAAGAGCTTTAAAATTACCATTTTATAAAATTTTTAAATATGTAAGTTTTCGAGTAATTAAAGTTTTTATGTACTAAGTACTTCTCTTTTTTTAAACACCCTATGTATTTTAAATACTTAAGTTCTAAATCAGGTGAAAGAGCATTAAAAGCGATTTAAAATGACCATGTTATAACATTTTATATTAGGTGTACAAATAAGTTTCAGCCGTTTTAATGTAGATAGCGCGGCGCGGAGTTTCCGTTAACTTTCGCAGATGATATCCTGCTTAAAAATTAGTTTGGACGTTTAAGAACAACATAACCTATTAATATTATTGATTTCATATTGGTAAAATATAATATTTTTTAGTTGAATATGTCCAAATTTAAGCCAAATAAGCGTCATTTGCGGGAAATATTAGTTTACTTCTTTAATATAAAGAAATCTGCTGCTGAGGGGCATCGATTGCTCGTAGAAGCATATGGTGAGACTGCTTTGAGTGAGAGAACGTGTCGTGAGTGGTTTCAAAAGTTTAAAAACGGTGATTTCGACGTAGAAGACAAAGATCGCAGTGGAAGGCCAAAAATTTACGAGGATGCCGAATTGGAGGAAATATTGGAGGAAGATTCATCACAAACACAAAAAAAACTTGCTGTAACATTAGAAGTCACTCAGCAAGCAGTCTCACATCGTTTAAAATCATTAGGAATGATTAATAAACAAGGAAATTGGGTTCCGTACGAATTAAAGCCGAGAGATATTGAATGCTTAAGTGAAATACTGTTTGCTAGACATAAAAAAAAGGGTTTTTTACATCGTATCATCACTGGTGACGAGAAATGGATACATTATGATAATCCAAAAAGAAGAAAATCATGGGGATTACCAAGCCATGCGTCAACATCAACAGCAAAACCGAATATTCACGGAAAAAAACTCATGCTGTGTATTTGGTGGGATCAGCTGGGTGTAGTGTATTATGAGTTGCTTAATCCGAGCGAAACAATCACCGGAGCCCTCTATCGAACACAATTAATGAGATTGAGCCGAGCTTTGAAGGAAAAACGCCCTCAATACTATTCTAGACACGAAAAAATTATTCTCCTGCATGACAATGCTCGTCCACATGTAGCGGCTCCCGTGAAAAAGTATTTGGAAACACTTGATTGGGAAGTGTTATCCCACCCGCCGTATTCACCAGACATTGCACCGTCCGATTATCACCTATTTCGGTCCATGGCACATGCTCTGTCGGAGCAGCGGTTCAAATCAAATGAAGATACCAAAAATTGGGTTGATTCGTGGATATCCTCAAAAGACAAGGAGTTCTTCCGACGTGGGATCCGAATGTTGCCTGAGAGATGGGAAAAAGTCATTGCAAGTGATGGACAGTATTTTAAATAACCTTAAAATTACCATTCTTCTAGAATAAATACTTAATTTTTAATAAAAAACGGCGGAAACTTATTTGTACACCTAATAATTTGATAGTTTTCGAGTGATGAAGGTTTTTGTGTTAAAAGTTTTTCTTTTTTTTTAGACATTTTATGCATTTTAAATACTTTTGCTTAACATCATGTTGTGTGGCTATAAAAGTCCTTTAAAATTGTTATTTTAAAACATTTTAAAATTAGTAAGTCTTAGAAAAATTAAAGTTTATGAGTACAGCTTACTTCTATTTTCTTTTAAGAAAACCTAAGTTATAATGCTTAAGTTTAAAATCAGGTCTTAAAACATTAAAAGAGCTTTAAAATGACTATGTTATATAATTTTAAAAATTTTTAGGTTTTGAGTAATTAAAGTTTATGTTTACAGATTGCTTCTTTATATTTAGACACCCTATATATATTTTAAATACTTAAGTTTAAATTTAGGTTGTAGAGCAATAAATAAGATTTAAAATGACCATGTCGTAACATTTTAAAATTTGTTAGTTTTCGAGTTATTAAAGTTTTTGTGTACAAAGTACTTCTTTTTTTTAGATACCCTATGTATTTTAAATACTTTTCCTTAAAATCATTTTTGTGGGGCATTAAATTAGAATTAAAATAGCTATTTAAAGTCATTTTAAAATAAGTTAGTCTTTGAGAAATTAAAGTTTATTTTTGCAGCTACTTTTTTTTTTTTACAAAACCTATGTATAATTAAAACTTATGTTTAGCATAAGGTTGTAAGGCATTAAAAAAGCTTTAAAATTGCTATTTTAAAACCTTTTAAAATATATTTGTCTTTTAAAAATTAAAGTTTATGTGTACGGTACCTGTCCTTTTTTTGTAGAAAACCTATAAGTAATAAATGCTTAAGATTTAAATCAGGTCTTAAAGCATTAAAAGAGCTTAAAAATGACCATTTTATAACATTTTAAAATTTTTTGGTACTCGAGTAATAAAAGTATTTGTTAACAGTTTTCTTCTTTTTTTTTGAAAAACCCTATATATTTTAAATACTTAAGTATTAAATCAGATTTAGAAGCATTAAAAGAGCTTTAAAATTACCATGTTATAAAATTTTAAAATATGTAAGTTTTCGAGTAATTAAAATTTTTATGTAAAAAGTACTTCTTTTTTTAGACACCCTATGTATTTTAAATACTTTTGCTTAACATTATGTTGTTGCGCATTAAGAAAACTTTCAAATAACTATTTAAAAATATTTTAAAATTAGTTAAACTTTAAAAAATTAAAGTTTATGTGTACAGTATCTTTCCTTTCTTTCTAAAAACAATGTATATTTTAGGTACTTAAGTTTTAGTTTAGGTTGTTAGGCATTATAAGAGCTATTAAATGACCATGTTATAACATTTTAGAATTTGTTAGTTTCCGAGTTATTAAAGTTTTTGTGTACAAAGTACTTCTTTTTTTTAGATACCCTATGTATTATAAATACTATAGCTTAACATCATGTTGTGGGGCATTAAAAGAGCTTGAAAATGGCTATTTTAAAACATTTTTAAATTAGTCAGTTTTTGAGAAATTAAAGTTTATGTGTACAGCTTCCTTCTTTTTTGTAAACACCCTATGTATATTAAATAATTATGTTTAGCATCAAGTTTTAGGAAATTAAAGAAGCTCTAAAGTTATTGCTTTAAAATGACTACTTTAAAATAATTGATTTAAATAATTTTAAAATTTCTTAATTTTCGAGTTCTGAAAGTTTTTGTGTACAGAATAACTATTTTTTTTTAAAACCCTAAATGTTTGAGAAAATGCTAGTTTAGAGAGAGATGCGCGAAGAGAAGATCGGAGAGTACTAAGAAAAAGGATAAGAGACGGATGAGATAGGCAAGTGGACTGTATTATGATAATTTGCGGTAGATTTTGTATGTAACGAAGTTTATTAAAATTTGTGGACAAAAAAAATAGAGATAACAAAATTTTAATATGAGTTAATAAATAGTAATGGATAGACTACGTTACGTGTACCGGATATCACGCCACGTTTGCCGGAAGTACGTAGTACGAGAAGTCGTTAGAAATGTAATAATAAATTTAATACGAGAATAGATAGAAATAATGAGACGAGTAATACAAGAATGAGAGGTAAGAATGTATAAAGAAAGGATCAGAATAAGAGATAAAAGGTTAAGAGATTACCTGATATGTCGTTAATGAAAGATAGTATAAAGAGATGATCAGTGAGAAAGACACAACACAAGGATGGCCTATATGAAAAAAGAAAAAGAGTAAGATGAGATGGAACGGTGAGAGATGGAACGGTGAGAGATTAGAATAAAGCGAGATGAAGTCTATGAGATGATGCACAATTCTTTTTGATTTCTAAATGTACGTCCGCACAGATTAGCTTATTAACACGATTCTCTCTGGACCACGCCACTTTTTTGAGTGGAGGAACAGAGCGGAAGGTAAAAAAAGGACGATACACCACTAAGCGCGTTCAACCCTAGAAAGAGAGAACAAAAAAACCAATAGGAGAATAACACGCAGAAGATGACGTCACAGGGGACCAATGATCTATTCACACGTTCAGTGGCGTGATCCCTTGATCAATAAAAACAATCGATATGTCTTCTTCTCGACGATACCAGACAGCGTTTTAATCATGCTTTCCGAGAGGTGCTGTCATCTAGTTTGAGTGGTGCAATTTTCGAACACTAAATATTTTAAATACTTAAGTATTAAATCAGGTTTAGGAGCATTAAAAGATCTTTAAAATTACATGTTATAAAATATTAGAATTTGTTAGTTTTCGAGTTATTAGAGTTATTGTGTAGAAAGTACATCTTTTTTTTGGAAACCCTACGTATTTTAAATACTTTTGCTTAACATAATGTATTTGGCCATTAAAAGAGCTTTAAAATGGCTATTGTAAAACATTTTCAAATTAGTTAGTTTTTAAGAATTTAAAGCTTATGTGTACAGCTTCCACCTTTTTTTTAAACACCCTATGTGTATTAAATAATTATGTTTAGCATCAAGTTTTATTGCGTTAAAAAATCTTTTAAATTACTGCTTTAAAATGACTACTTTTAAATGATTGCTTTAAATAATTTTAAAATTTATTAGTTTTCGAGTTATGAAAGTTTTTGTGTACAAATTTATTCTTTTTTAAAAAAAAACCCTAAATATTTTAAATACTTAAGTATTAAGTCAGGTT
>QUOG01000140.1:15806-28996 GCA_010416905.1 Polistes dorsalis
ACCAATAGGAGAATAACACGCAGAAGATGACGTCACAGGGGACCAATAAACTATTTACACGTTCAGTGGTGTGATCCCTTGATCAATAAAAACAATCGATATGTCTTCTTCTCGACGATAACAGACGGCGTCTTAATCATGCTATCCAAGAGGTGCTGTCATCTAGTTTGAGTGGCACAATTTTCGAACACTAAATATTTTAAATACTTAAGTATTAAATCAGGATTAGGAGCATTAAAAGAGCTTTAAAATTACATGTTATAACATTTTAGATTTTGTTAGTTTTCGAGTTATTAGAGTTATTTTGTAGAAAATACATCTTTTTTTTAGACACCCTTTGTATTTTAAATACTTTTGCTTGACATTATGTTGTTAGGCATTAAAAGAGCTTTGAAATGGCTATTTAAAATCATTTTAAAATAAGTTAGTCTTTGAGAAATTAAAGTTTATATGTACAGTTTCTTTATTTTTTTTTACAAAACCAATGTATATTAAATCTTATGTATAGCATAAGGTTGTTAAGCATTAAAAGATCTTTAAAAGAGTAATTTTAAAACATTTTCCAATTAGTTAGTTTTTGAGAATTTAAAGTTTATGTGTACAGCTTCCTTCTTTTTTTCAAGCACCGTATGTATAATAAAAAATTAGGTTTAGAATCAAGTTTTAGTTCATTACAAAAACTTTAAAACAAACTGCTTTAAAATGACTGCTTTTAAATGAATGCTTTAAATAATTTTAAAATTGGTTAGTTTTCGAGTTATGAAAGTTTTTGTGTACAGATTTATTCTTTTTTTTAAAAAACTCTAAATATTTTAAATACTTAAGTAATAAATCAGGTTTAGGAGCATCAATAGAGCTTTAAAATGACAGTTTTATTACATTTTTGATTTGTTAGTTTTTGAGTAATTAAAGTTATTGTGTACAAAGTACTTTTTTTTTTTTAGACACCATTTTTATTTTAAATACTTTTGCTAAACATAATGTATTTAAGCATTAAAAGAGCTTTAAAATAGCTACTGTAAAACATTTTAAAATTTTTTAGTTTTTGAATAATTAAAGTATTTTTGTGCAGCTTCCTTCTTTTGTTTTACAAAACCTATAAGATTTTAATGCATGAGTTTCAATTTTGGTCTTAAAGCATTAAAAAAGCTTTAAAATGACAATGTTATAACATTTTAAAATTTGTGAGTTTTTTAGTAATTAAAGTTTTTGTGTGCAGCAACTTTATTTTTTTTTACAAAACCTATATATTGTAAATACTTAAATTTTAATTTAGGTTTTAGACCATTAAAAGAGCTTTAAAATGAACATTTTATAAAATATTAAAATTAGTTAGTTTTTGTGTAATTTAACTTTTTGTTTATATACACTTTTTTTTTTTTACAAAACCTATGTATATTAAAAACTTATATTTAGCATAATGTTGTTAGGCATTAAAAATGCTTCAAACTGACTATTTTAAAACATTTTAAAATAAATTTGTCTTTCAAAAATTAAAGTTTATGTGTACGGTTTCTGTCCGTTTTTTTCTAAAAAAGAAAAAGCTTTAAAATGGCTAGTAAAAAACATTTTCAAATTAGTTAGTTTTTGAATAATTAAAATTTTTTGTGCATCTTCCTTCTTTTTTTTTTCAAAACCTATAAGATTTTAATGCTTCAGGTTCAATTCAGGTCTTAAAGCATTAAAAAAGCTTTAAAATGACACTGGTATAACATTTTAAAATTAGTTAGTTTTCGAGTAATTAAAGTTTTTGTTTACAGTTTCCTTCTTTTTTTAAAAAAAAACCCTAAATATTTTAAATACTTAGGTATTAAATCTGGTTTAGGAGTTTAAAAGAGCTTTAAAATTACCATGTTATAAAATTTTAAGATCTGTCAGTAAGAAATAAGTTAAGAAATAAAACCATTTGTATACATATACTTTTTTTTTTTTTACAAAACCTATGTTTATTAAAAACCTATATTTAGCATAATGTTGTTAGGCATTAAAAAAGCTTTAAAATGGCTATTTTAAAACATTTTAAACTAAATTTGTCTTTTAAAAATTAAAGTTTATGTGTACGGTTTCTGTCCGTTTTTTCTAGAAAACCTATAAGTAATAAGTGGTTAGGATTTAAATCAGGTCTTAAAGTAATAAAAGAGCTTTAAAATGGTTACTGTAAAACATTTTCAAATTAGTTAGTTTTTAAATAATTAAAGTTTTTTTGTACAGCTTCATTCTATTTTTTTACAAAAACTATAAGATTTTAATGCATGAGTTTCAATTCAGGTCCTAAAGCATTAAAAAAGCTTTAAAAGGACAATGTTATAACATTTTAAAATTTGTTAGTTTTCGAGTAATTAAAATTTTTGCTTACAGTTTCCTTCTTTTTTTAAAAAAATTCCCCAAATATTTTAAATACATAAGTATTAAATCTGGATTAGGAGCATTAAAAGAGCTTTAATATCGGTATTGTAAAACATTTTTAAATTAGTTAATTTTTGAGTAATTAAAGTTTATTGCGTGCAGCTACTTTTTTTTTTTACAAAACCTATGTATAATTAAAGCTTATGTTTAGCATAAGGTTGTTGATCATTAAAAGAGCTCTAAAATAGTAATTATAAAACATTTTTAAATTAGTTAGTTTTTGAGAATTTAAAGTTTATGTGTACAGCTTTCTTCTTTTTTTAAACACCCTATTTCTTCTTCTTCTTCTTCCAACGTCCAAATATGCATATTGCCTGTTCTTCATCGCAACTCGCTTCTTGTAGGTATGTCGTCCGCCCATCGTTCTCGTGGTCTTCCTGGGCTTCGTTTCCCTAGTGGTGATCTATCCCTAGCGATCTTCACAATTCGGTCCCCTGTCATTCGGGTTATGTGATCGTTCCACTGAATTTTCCTCCCTAATACCCAATCATTGATGTTGTCAATTTGGCATGTTCTTCTGAGGGCTTCACTTCTTTGTCTATCCCATAGAGATTTTCCGGTTATTCTCCGGATTATTTTCATTCCTGCTGCCTCCATCATCTGGCGGGTTTTAGATGTCTAGGGTCTTATTTCCGCCGCATATGTTAGTATGGGTCTTATAGTGGCCTTGTAAATACGGCTTTTTGTGTCTATTCTGAGATGTTTGTTGCGGAATATGGTGTCCTTGAGTTGTGCCGCAGCTCTTGTTGCCTTAACCACTTGTGTTCTTACTTCCGTTTCTATTTCACCAAAGCTGGAAATTTCTATGCCTAAGTAGTCAAACTTCATCACTTGTTGTATAATGTTCCCATCAACCACCAATTTACATCTAAGGGGTATCTTTGATGTGGTCATGCACTTAGTGTTGAACGACCGACGCCTTGTATCGGTACTCCGGTGGTTTTCTTGTCGCTGAAAATGCACTTATAGGTGGATGAGGAATGAGGGTAGGTGAAAATAAATTAAAATATATTTTTGAGCCCAGTCAGTACTAATAAGT
The DNA here is from genome assembly GCA_010416905.1 of Polistes dorsalis. Lineage (NCBI taxonomy): Eukaryota > Metazoa > Arthropoda > Insecta > Hymenoptera > Vespidae > Polistes > Polistes dorsalis. Next base: position 19,252 of record QUOG01000140.1, read on the forward strand.
ACGATTTATTCGGCTCGTTGCAGGGAAAAGCCTTTCGGCATAAAAACCCTGGTTGAAATACAGTTGATGATGATGTGTCGCTGGCTTGCCTATCGGCAGCTATCGCTGATGATGTTAATCCAATGCAGAATATAATTCTGACCACGTGGCTTTCTTCTCTTGTTCCTTTGTTCCGCTGATGTAATAGTAGCGCAGTAGTGTAGCTCTCTTCGAAGGTATCGCTCGCAGGTCTCGTGGTAGAATAGTATTTAAGCGTGAAAGCGCGCGGCTTATATAGAAAAAAACGACGCAACGCGTGGACCAATTAACGCAAAGCTAGAAACCGTAGCTGTCGATGCATATGATTGGACTAATAGAAATAGTGGGAGAACGAGTGCCAGGCGACACAAGCGCCCCGCATAGAGTTTGATGCGCTCCTTAGTGCACCGTAAATAAGATGTTTTTTTTTGTCCCTATATCTCGGCGATTGTCGATACGTCTCGAGATGTCTCGAAACGATCCCCACTCACTCGCTTGCGTAGGACTACGCAACACTTAGTTTTGGATTTAGATATTACCATCCCAAGAGATTGAGCCATTGTGTTGAACTCATGTAGAAGTCTCTGCAGATCGTCTTTGTTTTCCGCTATTAAAACTGCGTCGTCTGCATAGCATATGATTTTTAGTTCTTTATCTCCCATCCTATAACCTCTCTGTCTACAGACTTTTTTTATAATTTCATCCATGATAATATTGAATAGTAGCGGGCTCAGTGAGTCTCCCTGTCTAATGCCTCTTCCCAGTGTTATGGGTTCTGTTAGTTCGTTATCTATCTTTGCCTGTATTTTGTTGTTCTGGTATATATCTTCTATTTTTTTTATGATGTTGTTTGGTATTTGTCTGTTATAGAGGAGATGAATCACATCAGTTAGTCGTATCCTATCGAACGCTTTCTTTAGGTCTATAAAGCAGAAGAACGTTTATTATATTCTACCGACTTTTCCGTTATTTGTCTGATGACGAATGCTGCATCTGTACATGATCGTCAAGGTCTGAACCCTTGTTGCTCGTCAGCTAGTGTTATCCTTTCACTGATAAGATTTGAGATTACTTTGGTGACTAATTTCAAGGTAGTGCATAGCAGATTTATTCCTCTATAGTTCCCGGGCTGTTTTTTATCTCCTTTTTTAAAGAGTAAAATCATTATGCTTGTTCTCCATTCGTCCGGAATTTTTTGTTGTTCGAGGATCCTTTGTGTGAGAATAGTCAACTCCTGAACCAATCTTTCTCCACCGTATTTTAGGAGTTCATTTGCGATGCCGTCTTGACCAGGGCTCTTCCTGTTTTTCAATCCATATAGTGCTTTTCTTATGTCAGCTTCGTCGATAGAGATGTTATTATTTATCATGATATCTGGGACACCTTGTGCTGTGTTAGGTTGGTCATCCTTGTATAGGTCTTTTAGATATGCGGTCCATGTTTCCTTATCAATTCGGCTAACTGGTATTAATTCCGCAATTTCTTTCTTTTGGTTTCTAATGAATCTCCACATTTGTTTTTGGAGACCGTAAAAGTCCTTCTCTAGTTGTTTTGAGACCTTTTCCCAGTGCATGTCCTTCATTCTTCTAACTAGCGTACCAGTTTCGTTCTTGATGTTTTTGTATGCGTTGTAAGACTCGGCAGTTCTAGTTGTTAGATATTTAGGGTAGGCTTGTTTTTTCTTCTTACATTGTTCTTTTATCTCTTCGCAGAACCATGGAGTTTTATTTTTTGCGACGTCTCGTTTTTTACATTTCTTGGTTCCCAATGCCTCTATGGCCGCGTTTTTTATGTTTGTTTTTAGTTTCAGCCATACAGTGTTTACTTCGTCACGATTATCAGCTGGGTTCAGTTCGATTTTTTCTCTTAAGCGTCTTTGGTATAATTCTCGTGTTGTTGTATCCCAGAAGGTATCTATCTTTATTGTTTCTTCATTTGTTACGTGACTTTGATCTTTTCTTTTGTGATGGCATTTGATCCTAAATTTACCAAGAAGTAGATTGTGGTCGCTTCCAACGTCGGCTGAGTTAAGTGTTTTCACATCCAAGATTTCAGATGATGGTATATAACTATTGGTTAAGATATAATCAATGGTTGAGCGTTGACCCCGTGTGTTGCTAAAAGTGTAATTGTGTTGCTCTTTGTGGTTGAAAAATGTATTTGTGATTCTAAATCCATTTAGGGAGCAGAAGTCCATCATGAGTTTTCCGTTCTCATTCAGTGTTTGCTCATTGAATCTCTGCATTATGCCGGGGATCGGTTTGTGACCAATGCAAGCGTTAAAGTCCCCTAAAATTACTACTCGTTCCCTCGGGGGTAGTGATTCAATGATATGTTCAAGTTCTTTGTAAAAGTCTTCACGTTTCTGCTTCGCTTTATTCTCGTCTGGTGCATAAATGGACAAGATATTTAGTGGGGACGAATCAGTCAGCAACTTGAGCAGTACAATTCGTGATGATATGTGTTGACAGCTTTCGATCTGCTTGATATATCTTTTATGTAAGGCAATGGCGACACCCTCCTTAGCTCGTTCGCTCTTTTCAACGCCGCTGTATATCACAATGTATTCACCGTATATTCTTTGGCCCTTGCTTTTCTTCTTCGTTTCTTGGAGTGCAGCAATGTCTATTTTCTGATTTTCAAGTTCTTGTAGAATTTCTTGTTCTTTGTTATTAAGGGATTTTACATTCCAAGAGGCCATCCTGGTAATGTTTTTTCTTTTCCAATTCGTTATCCGTTTTCTAGCATGGGTCGTCATCAGTGTATCCGTCCTATTCCGAGAAGCGTTGTGGTTTCTTCGAGCTTGTGCTTTATTTTACGTTAGGCAGGTAGCTAACCTAACCTAACAATCCTCCTCCTTTATCCGGGCTTGGGACCGGCAACATGACCCTCACGATCATATAGGCGAGGTTAAACACCCTATGTATATTAAATAATTAGGTAAAGCATCAAGTTTTAGGGCATTAAAAAATCTTTAAAATTACTGCAATAAAATGACTACTTTCAAATGACTGCTTTAAATAATTTTAAAATTTGTTAGTTTTCGAGTTATGAAAGTTTTTGTGTACAGATTTATTCTTTTTTTTAAGAACCCTAAATATTTTAAATACTTAAGTATTAAATCAGGTTTAGGAGCATTAAAAGAACTTTAAAATGACAGTGTTACAACAAATCAAATTTGTTAGTTTTTGAGTAATTAAAGTTATTGTGTACAAAGTACTTCTTTTTTTTTAGACACCATATGTATTTTTAATACTTTTGCTTAACATAATGTATTTAAGCATTAAAAGAGCTTTAAAATAGCTACTGTAAAACATTTTCTAATTTGTTAGTTTTTTAATAATTAAAGTTTTTTTGTGCAGCTTTCTTCTTTTTTTTTACAAAACCTATAAGATTTTAATGCTTAAGTTTCAATTCAGGTCTTAAAGCATTAAAAAAGCTTTAAAATGACAATGATATAACATTTTAAAATTTGTTAGTTTTGGAGTAATTAAAATTTTTGTTTACAGTTTCCTTCTTTTCTTAAAAAAATTCCCTAAATATTTTAAATACTTAAGTACTAAATCTGGTTTAGAAGCATTAAAAGAGCTTTGAAATGACCATGTAATAAAATATTAAGATCTGTTAGTTTTTAAGAAATAAAACCTTTTGTTTACATATACTTTTTTTTTTTTTCAAAACCTATGTATATTAAAAACTTAGGTTTAGCATAAGGTTGTTATGCATTAAAAAAGCTTTAAAATAGCTATTTTAAAACATTTTAAAATAAATTTCTCTTTTAAAAATTAAAGTTTATTCGTACGGTATCTTTCCTTTTTTGTGGAAAACCTATAAGTAATAAATGCTTAAAATTTAAATCAGGTCTTAAGGCATTAAAAGAGCTTTAAAATGACCATGTTATAACATTTTAAAAATTTGTGAGTTTTTAGTAATTAAAGTTTTTGTGTGCAGCTAGTTTTTTTTTTTACAAAACCTATATATTGTAAATACTTAAGTTTCAATTCAGGTCTTAAAGTATTAAAAAAGCTTTAAAATGACAATGTTATAACATTTTAAAATTCGTTAGTTTTCGAGTAATAAAAATTTCTGTTTACAGTTTCCTTCTTTTTTTAAAAAAAAACCCTAAATATTTTAAATACTTAAGTATTAAATCTTGTTAAGGAGCATTAAAAGAGCTTTAAAATTACCATGTTATAAAATTATAAAATATGTAAGTTTTTGAGTAATTAAAGTTTTTATGTACGAAGTACTTCTTTTTTTTTAGAAACCCTATATATTTTAAATACTTTTGCTTAACATAATGTTGTTAAACATTACAAGAGCTTTAAAATCGTTATTGTAAAACATTTTTAAATTAGCTAGTTTTTGAGAAATTAAAGTTTTTGTGTGCAGCTACTTTTTTTTTTTTAAAAAACCTATGTATAATTAAAACTTATGTTAAGCATAAGGTTGTTGGGCATTAAAAGATCTCTAAAATAGTAATTATAAAACATTTTTAAATTAGTTAGTTTTTGAGAATTTAAAGTTTATGTGTACAGCTTCCTTCTTTTTTTAAACACCCTATGTATATTAAATAATTAGGTAAAGCATCAAGTTTTAGGGCATTAAAAAATCTTTTAAATTAATGCTTTAAAATGACTACTTTCAAATGACTGCTTTAAATAATTTTAAAATTTGTTAGTTTTCGAGTTGTGAAAGTTTTTGTGTACAGATTTATTCTTTTTTTTAAGAACCCTAAATATTTTAAATACTTAAGTATTAAATCTGGTTTAGGAGCATTAAAAGAGCTTTAAAATTACCATGTTATAAAATTATAAAATATGTAAGTTTTTGAGTAATTTGTTGAACGACCGACGCCTTGTATCGGTACTCCGGTGGTTTTCTTGACGCTGAAAATGCACTTATAGGTGGATGAGGAATGAGGGTAGGTGAAAATAAATTAAAATATATTTTTGAGCCCAGTCAGTACTAATAAGTACGATTTATTTTGCTCGTTGTAGGGAAAAGCCTTTCGGCATAAAAACCCTGGTTGAAATACAGTTGATGATGATGTGTCGCTGGCTTGCCTATCAGCAGCTATCGCTGATGATGTTAATCCAATGCAGAATATAATTCTGACCACGTGGCTTTCTTCTCTTGTTCCTTTGTTCCGCTGATGTAATAGTAGCGCAGGAGTGTAGCTCTCTTCAAAGTGATCGCTCGCAGGTCTCGTGGTAGAATAGAATTTATGCGTGAAAGCGCGCGGCTTATATAGAAAAAGACGATGCAACGCGCGGGCCAATTACCGAAAAGCTAGATAACGTAGCTGTCGATGCATATGATTGGACTAATAGAAATGGTGGGCGAATGCGTGCTAGAAGAACGAAAGCGCCCTGCAAGGAGCTCGCTGCGCTCCTTTGTTACACCGTAACTAAGATGTTTCTTTGTCGCTATATCTCGGCACGCGTCGATACGTCTCGAAGCGTCCAGATGATTCTCACTTACTCGCTTGCGTAGGATTACGCAACATAATTAAAGTTTTTATGTACGAAGTACTTCTTTTTTTTAGAAAAACTATATATTTAAAATACTTTTACTAAACATAATGTTGTTAAACATTAAAAGAGCTTTAAAATCGTTATTGTAAAATATTTTCAAATTAGTTAGTTTCTGAGAATTTAAAGTTTATGTGTACAGCTTCCTTCATTTTTTAAACACCCTATGTATATTAAATAATTAGGTAAAGCATCAAGTTTTAGGGCATTAAAAAATCTTTAAAATTACTGCTTTAAAATGACTACTTTTAAATGACTGCTTTAAATAATTTTAAAATTTGTTAGTTTTCGAATAATGAAAGTTTTTGTGTACAGATTTATTCTTTTTTTTAAAAAACACTAAATATTTTAATTACTTGAGTATTAAATCAGGTTTAGGAGCAGTAAAAAAGCTTTAAAATTACCATGTTATAAAATTATAAAATATGTAAGTTTTTGAGTAATTAAAGTTTTTATGTACAAAGTACTTCTTTTTTTTTTAGAAACCCTATGTAGTTTAAATACTTTTGCTTAACATCATGTTTGTAAGGGATTAAAAGAGCTTTAAAATGGCTATTTTATAACATTTTAGTATAAGTTCGTTTTTGAAAAATTAAAGTTTTTGTGTGCAGCTTCCTTCTTTTTTTTACAAAACCTATAAGATTTTAATGCTTGAGTTTCAATTCAGGTCTTAAAGCAATAAAAGAGCTTTAAAATGACAATGTTATAACATTTTAAAATTTGTTAGTTTTCGAGTAATTAAAATTTTTATTTACAGTTTCCTTCTTTTTTCAAAAAAAACACTAAATATTTTAAATACTTAAGAATTAAATCTTGTTTAGAAGCATTAAAAGAGCTTTGAAATGACAATGTTATAAAATTTTAAGATCTGTCAGTTTTTAAGAAATAAAACCTTTTGTTTACATATACATTTTTTTTTTTTTACAAAACCTATGTATATTAAAAACTTAGGTTTAGCATAAAGTTGTTAGGCATTAAAAAAGCTTTAAAATGGCTATTTTAAAACATTTTAAAATAAATTTGTCTTTTAAAAATTAAAGTTTATTCGTACGGTATTTTTCCTTTTTTTGTGGAAAACCTATAAGTAATAAATGCTTAAGATTTATATCAGGTCTTAAGGCATTAAAAGAGCTTTAAAATGGCTACTGTAAAACATTTTGTAATTAGTTAATTTTTGAGTAATTAAAGTTTTTGTGTGCAGCTACTTTTTTTTTTACAAAACCTATATATTGTAAATACTTTAGTTTTAATTTAGATTTTAGGGCATTAAAAGTGCTTTTAAATGAACATTTTATAAAATATTAAAATTAGTTAGTTTTTGTGTAATTAAACTTTTTGTTTACATATACTTTTTTTTTTTTACAAAACCTATGTATATTAAAAACTTATATTTAGCATAATGTTGTTAGGCATGAGAAAAGCTTTAAAATGGCTATTTTAAACATTTTAAAATAAATTTGTCTTTTAAAAATTAAAGTTTATGTGTACGGTTTCTGTCCGTTTTTTCTAGAAAACCTATAAGTAATAAATGCTTAAGATTTATATCAGCTCTTAAGGCATTAAAAGATCTTTAAAATGACAATTTTATAACATTTTAAAATTTGTGAGTTTTTTAGTAATTAAAGTTTTTGTGTGCAGCTACTTTTTCTTTTTTAAAAAACCTATATATTGTAAATACTTTAGTTTTAATTTAGGTTTTAGAGCATTAAAAGAGCTTTAAAATGAACATTTTATAAAATATTGTAGGATGTTTAAATTATGTATATATATATGGTAAAAATAGTGAGGAGTGTGATTGTAATCAGAAGTAACAATTTATTAAGTCGACAAAAATATAACACTAACACTTGACTATACTGTAGCTGGACTTACACTGAACTCGGTCCGAACTGAAACGCTTCTCTTTTATACTTTCTTATCGTTCTAGAAACTTCTCGGTCTCTCTCGAATATTCATCTATTTATCTACGAAAAACATCAAGTGGTTTCCATGCGACGAAACATGAAACGAAACATAGGGTGAAGCATTCCTCACGTGGTATCGCCTAAACAAACAAATGCCGGATAATCTCGAAGAGAAAGCTTCTTTTCTTTATTCCTCATCCTTCACTCGGCCATTCTGAAAATTTTGTTCGTCCTCGAACAATACATACATACAGGATTTTATTGAAAACGAATGTTCTTTCTCCGAAAAGAACATTACAGAACATATATGCATACTACATTGAACATTACAGAACATGCATACATACTACATTGAAATTTTCACACACACGCTCGTTATCGGATATATCACTCTCACTCTCACTGTCAGACATATCGCCTTCTTCACTAATCCACGGTTTCATATAATCGGCTGCTGTGGATGTTTGCAACGGACCCTCATGCTCTCCAACTCTTCGTACTAAATAACGATTGTTACGCATTTCTTTTATTATCGTATACGGTCCTAGAAACTTATTCGCTAACTTCAGGCCTGGTCCTTGTTGCATACGCTTTATTGCAACCAAATCTCCGTCGCGATAAACCTTAGTTTCGACTCTTTTTTTATTAAACGTTTTGCGATTTTCCCTCTGTACTTTACTAATACTTTCTTTCGCACGCTCTCGTAGTTCATTACGCTCATCCTCAAACATACTAATAAATTCTGATTCTATCATTTCTTTTATCTGCAAATCTTCTTTAAAACGGGGTTCTGTTCCGAACAATAACTGAAATGGAGACATACCAATACTCCTATGTAAAGTTATATTCAAAAACTGTTGAGCCGTATCTAAATATTTATACCATTCTTCTTTCGATGTATCAGATAATTTTGTTAACAGTGGTATTAATGTTCGGTTAACACGCTCTACTTGTCCGTTTGCTCTCGGCACACCAGTCGTAATAAGAGAATGTACAATGCGTTCTTCGGTGCAATAGTTTTTAAATTCGGCAGAGGTAAACGCAGTTCCTCTGTCGGAAATAATACGTCGTGGGTTGCCAAAAATCGCAGCTTGTTTTCGCAGTCTCGTTACTACTTCAGATGAACTAGTACTTTTTGTTGAATAAAGCCAGGTAAACTTTGAGAAAGCATCTACAACTACAAATATATGTCGATAACTCTTCTTTGTAGAAGGCAGCGGTCCTAGATGGTCTATGTGATAGGTATCAAGGGGCACTTCCCCTTTATCTATGGGATTCAGATATCCTTCTTTTCTACCTTGTTTACTTTCGGCTAATATACACGCAACACAGTTTCGAATAACATTTTCTATTTTCATTTTAACATTTGGAATCCAATAATCTTTTCGAATTAATGTCTCTGTTTTACTTACAGAAAAATGACCAACCTCATGCGCTTGACGAATTATTTGTAAACACATCTGTTTCGGAACTACTAATTTAAAATCATCATCAACTTCTTCTTCTCTTCTTCATTCTTTGGTTTAGGCAAATTGCCTGTTTCGTAACGACGTTTTTCTGCCTATTGCACTGTTAAATTGTCGCACCATCGTTTCCGTGGGCGTCCCGTGCTTCTACGGCCAACCGGTGACTTATCCCGTGCAATTCTGACAATTCTTCCGTTGTCCATTCTGTTGATGTGTTCGTTCCATTCTTTTTTTCTTTTTAGTATCCATTCGCTAATGTTTTCTACTTTGCATGTTCTTCTTATATCTTCACTTCTTTCTCGATCCAGTAGTGTTTTTCCAGTTATTCTGCGAAGAACTCTCATTTCGGTTGTTTCTAGTAACTGTTTCGTTTTCGCCGTGTCTGGTCGAGTTTCTGCGGTATGCGACATAATAGGTCTTACCATTGCCTTGTAGATTCTTGCTTTGGTCTCTATGTCCATGTTCTTGTTTCGCCATATTGTGTCATTCAAACAACCCGCTATTCTGGATGCCTTCATTGTCTGTTCTCTTACCTCTGCTTCAACATCACCATACCCTGAGATTTCTATTCCTAGGTACTTAAATCTCATTTCCTGCTGAATAACCTTCCCTTCAATTTCCAGTTTGCATCTTAACGGTGTCTTTGATGTTGTCATGCATTTGGTTTTCTGGGCCGATATTTTCATATTGAATGATTTGGCTATGCAGTTAAATCGGTGTAGTAGACGTTGTAGATCATCCTCGTTTTCGGCCACTAATACAGCGTCATCAGCATAGCATAGGATGGTTATTTCTTCGTTGCCCATTTTATATCCTTTTAGCA
>QUOG01000141.1:0-28949 GCA_010416905.1 Polistes dorsalis
TTGTAGCTTCAAACAACCCAAAATACTAACTAATTTGTTTGATAAAACTGTTCATGCTATCAATTAGATAAACTTTTTAGGATACAATATAAATTGTAATAGTTTGGAATCCTTACATTATATTAGATGCAAATCTTCCTCAATTGTTTACACTCGTTATGATTAATAAGCAATGCAAAAGTGGAATTTTGTCTTATTTATAATCCATTCGGCGCGCATTGATACATTGCTGGCAATAAAGAAAGGCAATTGTTACGGGTGTGCCTCAATACAACATAGATTTCAGGGACTTAATTTAGATTAAGGATTAAGACAAGGGACCTCAAATATTTCAAATGTAATAACTTCGGGCACATAGCAAACTCATTGTAATAAATTAACGACTTCACGAGAAACGTTAAATAAACTGACGATACAGTAGAGAACATTCGGTAACTCGACATGTATAATTACAGACAAAGGAACAACGTTACATCGACAGATTTTAAAGAGTATTGTATGACAAAAAAAATCGAACATATTTTGAAAATACTACCGGTGTAACAAGAGGAAATAGTCAAGTTGAGAGAGTTAATCGTATTATTTTTCGTATTATTTCGGTATTGATTAAATTGTGGTTAGATGAACCAGACAAATGGTATAAACACATGGATATGCCATTGTATAACACGTATAACATACCACCCCACTTTTCATGTCCTCGCTATGCCCGCCCTGCTTTACAAAGTTTACAAAGGCGTTCTTCGTTATTGTATTTGAATGTCATTCATTAGTATATTCAATTTATCAACCAGGGTTTTTATGCCACAAGGCTTTTTCCTGACGGGAATGGCTCATTCACGTCTTTATTTATTATTTTAATTTAACGCTTATCTTCTTCATCACTAGATTTTGCAATCACCAGAGGACTCCATGTTTTCGTGTGTTTGTCAATAGTATTACAGCGTGTTAAAAGTGCTCTTAACAAACATTATTGTATCAAAGTTAATACAATATTGGAAGCAGAATTTACGTTAAAAGAAAAGATTAACGTGAAAAGTTTTAGAACGTGTAACAATAAACTTTATCAGTTGTTTGATTTTCACTACTACGATAATGTGATAAAACCAATTTTACAATTGTTTAAAGAATTTCGAAAACATGACTGTGGATAGGTGATATTAAGAACACTGTGTTTATTTATATGCATTAACAAAAGACAATTTTTAACAGAAGATTGCGATATTGCAACGTTACAACTTTGCAACGTACAACGTAACAAAATCACAAAGAGAAGTTTATTTGCGAAAGGTAAAAATTAATGTTTATAAGTAATGTTCGTTAAGCAACGATTATCAAATACAATTTTTTCAAAAAGAATATTTTTCGATCGTGAAAAATAGATCGATTGCGAAAAGATCAACAATTGTGCGATAATTGTTCCTACAGAAAAAGACAATATACTAAAATTTAACAATTTTTCGCGCAAAGATCGAACACCAATCGTTACTTATGCAGATTTTGAGTTTCTATTAAAAAATGGTTTGTAGAACAGTTGCACGATTCGGTCTTCAGATCGATGCTGTACTTTTCCAAGTAATTCCTATGTCAGATTTAACAGTGAAATAGCATACAAATTTAAAAGAATCGACCGCTTACCATATGTATTTGCCAAAATTCCTCCAACATGGAGTCCTCCGGCGATTGGATTAAGCTAATTATGAGGAGGGTGAAAAGGTGAATTAGAATAAAATAAAACATGTGGTTGAGCCAATAAGTGCAATGCTTTATTGGCTCGTCAGGGAAAAAGCCTTGCGGCAAAAAACCCTGGTTGTTATCAATACAATGGACGACAATGGATCACGGACATAGCCCGTGATCAACTTCTCGTCACGATTACCCGGATGGGTAATCACGTTGAAAGAAATAGAAATTATATCTCTCACCGTTAATTATCGCCTCTACTTCTCGACTGTGGTGAATATATAAATATCACCTTAATTATCGCCTCTACTTCTCGATTATTGTGGTTATAATATCGCTCCGGCGATCCACCACTGGTGTTATAATATCTGTAAGATGTATTCGTCTTAACAGATAAACTCCTTGTCTTTCTATGATCCTCTCGCTCGTTTTTTCCGATGGTTTTGTTTCCAAGTGTCCTCGTAGGCGTCCAGCGGTAGAATAGACTGTGTGTCTTTGGTAATGGACCCTGCAGGGTGCACTCACTCGAAGGTCGAGTGGTGGGGATTATGGATGGTAGTTACTAGTAACTCTCTATCGATTTAGTGGACGCATAGTAACTATCGATTTTTAGTTACTATGGATTTTTGGTTATGATTGATTCCGATCGTACACCATATTTGCGAAAAACAATTCTAGGATAACGATATTAAAGTCACAGATCATTGTAATCTAACTGATATTTACGGAGGTAGAGCACATTCTAATCGTAATTTAAATTATAAAAATTCATTCGTAATACCAGTAATTTTTTAAGATTTTATAAAGATGTTTTTTAGATCCTTAACGTATTTAAAAAAAGAATTGCGTTTCTTAGTCCTGTACATTATTTATTTTATTTATTTATTTATTTAATAATATTTTATTGACCCTAAAGCTTAGGCTCCCGAAAGGCCATTAATTACAGTATAGTACAATGTAATGTATAGATAACTCCGCCTGCATAATCGAGATCAACGATCATGTTGCCGGTCCTGAGAGCGGGAAAAGGAGGAAGGTTGTTGGATCAGGCTAGCTCCCTACCCAACGTAAAAAATAAAATTCTGCTCATAGAAACGAAATATTGCCTCGGAATAGGACGGATTCACAGATGACGACCCAAGCAAGAAAAAGGACAAAGAATTGGAAGAAAGAACACATAATGCGTCTGGCTACCTGGAACATTAAATCATTTAATAATAAAGATCAAGAAATCCTGAAAGAACTGAAAGATAATAATATTGATATATGCGCCTTACAAGAAACCAAAAAGAAAGGCAAAGGACAAATACAGTAGGACGACTACCTAGTGATCTATAGTGGAGTCGAAAAACAAATCAGGGCAAAGGAAGGGGTAGCCATCGCAGTGTCTAAGAAGTATCAAAATAACATTCAAGAATGTAACTACGTATCTTCACGAATCTTGGTTGTAAAAATGAAAGCGGAAAATCGAAAATTAAATATAGTGTCAATTTATGCACCCGAAGATAATAAAACAAAAGAAGAAAGAGAAGCCTTTTACGACCAACTACAAAATTTAGTCGGATCATTACCAAGTAACCAACAAATGATAATTCTTGGAGATTTTAACTCCCGCATCGGAAACGAAATAATATCTGGAATAAAACAAAGGTTCAACGAAAACGTGTTAAACGATAATGGAGAACTAATGACACAGTTATGCACATTTAACGAGCTAAGGATTAATAATACATTTTACAATCACAAGGAACACTATAAATTTACATACAGCAACACCAGAGGCTTCAGGTCTACAATTGATTATATTGTTACCAACAGATACGTCCAACCAAACCAAATATTAGATATCAGGACTTTAAATTCCGCGAATGTAGGAAGCGATCATAGCCTGCTATTAGCAAAAATAAGAATGAAGTTTAAACCCCAAAGAAATCTTGCCCGAGCAACTCAAGAATCGAAAATAAACATCGAGTTACTATGGAACTTACCAACTAAACAACTATATGAGAAAAGGTTGAAGGATAAAATCGAAATAAACCCAATAAAAGAAGAAAATAATACAAACACGGCCTGGAAGAAACTAAAAACTAACATCTTAGAAGCTGCATATGAAGCCCTGGGAACACGAAACGTAAAAAACCGGGCTAGAATGATCAAAACTCCTTGGTTCCGCCCAGAGATTAAGGAAATATGCTAAAAAAAGAAAATAGCATACCTTAACTATAGAACATTACGAACACCTGAATCATACGAAATGTATAGACGAATCCGGAATCAAACAGCGACATTAGTAAGGCAAACAAAACAACACCATTGGGAGATTTTTTCGAAGAGAATGGAGAGTGACTTCTATGGACTCCAAAAACAAATCTGGCGATTTATTAGAAATCAAAGAAAGGAGGTCAACGAAATGATCGAAACCAATCAGATCACAAAAGATTACTGGATTAAATACCTAACAGAACTTTATAAATCAGAAGAACCTCAAGTGGAACTAAATACGCCAGAAATAATAACCAAAAACAATATACAAATTGAGTCCAGTGATGTAGAAACAGCTATTCGAAAACTAAAGAATAGAAAGAGCTCAGGGCAAGATGGCATCCCAAACGAATTACTGAAATATGGTGGCCAACGTCTCACACAACAATTAACATTCCTAATACAAAAAATACTATACCAACACAAAATACCTGAGGAATGGCGAACTAGCACAACTATAGTCATGTTTAAAAAAGGAGACAAAAAACTACCTTCAAATTACAGAGGGATAAATCTTTTAAACACTTCATTGAAACTAACAACAAAGATTATTACGAATAAAATTAACAGCTTAACGAATCTAGAAGACTAACAACAGGGATTCAGATCAGGCAGATCGTGCACAGACGCGGTTTTCATCATAAGACAGATAACAGAAAAATCAATTGAATACAACAGACCAGCATATATGTGTTTCATTGATCTGGAAAAGGCATTCGACCGAGTGCAGTTAAAGGATGTTATACAACTCCTCTATAATCGGCAAATCCCGAATAATATTATCAAGACCATAGAGGACATCTATAGAAACAATAAGATCCAAGCAAAGATAAATGGTGCCTTGACTGAACCGATTGATGCAGGTCGTGGTATCCGACAAGGGGATTCCCTAAGTCCCCTGCCTTTTAACATCATTATGGACGAAATAATAAGAAATGTAAGACTGCTAAAAGGATATAAAGTGGGCAACGAAGAAATAACCATCCTATGCTATGCTGATGACGCTGTATTAGTGGCCGAAAATGAGGATGATCTACAACGTCTACTACACCAATTTAACTGCATAGCCAAATCATTCAATATGAAAATATCGGCCCAGAAAACCAAATGCATGACAACATCAAAAACACCGTTAAGATGCAAACTGGAAGTTGAAGGGAAGGTTATTCAGCAGGAAATGAGATTTAAGTACCTAGGAATAGAAATCTCAGGGTATGGTGATGTTGAAGCAGAGGTAAGAGAACAGACAATGAAGGCATCCAGAATAGCGGGTTGTTTGAATGACACAATATGGCGTAACAAGAACATGGACATAGAGACCAAAGCAAGAATCTACAAGACAATGGTAAGACCTATTATGTCACATACCGCAGAAACTCGACCAGACACGTCGAAAACGAAACAGCTACTAGAAACAACCGAAATGAGAGTTCTTCGCAGAATAACTGGAAAAACACTACTGGATCGAGAAAGAAGTGAAGATATAAGAAGAACATGCAAAGTGGAAAACATTAACGAATGGATACTAAAAAGAAAAAAAGAATGGAACGAACATATCAACAGAATGTACAACGGAAGAATTGTCAGAATTGCACGGAATAAGTCACCGGTTGGCCGCAGAAGCACGGGACGCCCACGAAAACGATGGTGCGACAATTTAACAGTGCAATAGGCAGAAAAACGTCGTTATGAAACAGGCATTTTGCCTAAACCAAAGAATGAAGAAGAAGAAGTAATGTATAGATAAAACAAAACGGAAATGAAAATTATGTAATTATTATTAAACTTATCATTATATTAGTAGTAACACACAGTAAGTAGATAAAAGTAAAAAGAAAATAGTAAATAATAAATAAAATTATAATGGTTCTATAATAGTAGTATAGTAGTATTGGTTCAAAGCAATAAACATATGGTTAAAAAAAAGAAAAAAAAAACAAAACAAAAATTAAATTAAATTAAATCGTAAGTCACAAAACACGCTGAATATCTCTATCAATAAAGTAGGTATAACATCTTAATCTGAATTTTTTATAGTCACTTAGAACTATGATATCTTCCGGTAGTTGATTTTAAATACGAACAGCAGTAACCAAAAATGATTTGTCATAAGTCCTGGTTCTTGCATAAGGTAAACATAATACATCCAATTGCCAGACAGCACGACCACGAGCAGAAGTAAGAATACTAAAGTTCGTTCTTAATATTTTGTCGTGCTGAAGAAGCAACATTTTGTATACTATGCAAACCATTAAGAAGTCACGTCGATCTTGTAAAGTAAACCATCCTAAAACTCTTCTAAACGGAGTAGTATGCTGATATCGTTGCAAACGAAAAATAAACGATGTTCCAGCGATAATATTACGTTGCTGAGAGCCAATACTACAATATTATTTATAAAGACTATGGAAGGTCCGTTTGATAGGTCCATTGACGGCAAAATTTTCACTGGTTCCGATCCATTCTTAAGGTCCACGCAAACAGAATTAGCCGTAATCCAAATATTTTTTTTACTGATGTGAGGAAACTTCTTGATAATGTTTTGTCGCAGTTTATACAATGCCGTTGGATACCGCTTGTTTACAAACACTTGCGTCTTTTGTGACCCATTGATGACTAGGTTTGCACTAATATCATTGCCTTTCCTCCTGTAGGCAATAAACTTATCGACTAAATTTGGCGAATGGCATTTTACAATGATATCCCGTTCGCGAACAGTGTTTCCTCTAACATTTTTCTTTTTGTTGTATCCAATTCTCTCTACCAATGAAAAACTATTAACGCTTACATCAGGAATCTCTAAAATTTTTCCGAGTTTAACCACTGCAGCTGGTAAGCTCTCCGAAGCCGCCTCTGGGAGAGCCGAAATGACAAATTGGTCACGAAGTTGATTAGATTCCATATACAGTTGGCGCATTTCTATCTCTTGAATGGCGAATAACTTCGCCTACATGATCGTGAGGGTCATGTTGCCGGTCCCAAGCCCGGATAAAGGAGGAGGGTTGTTAGGTTAGGTTAGCTACCTGCCTAACGTAAAATAAAGCACAAGCTCGAAGAAACCACAACGCGCCTCGGAATAGGACGGATACACTGATGACGACCCATGCTAGAAAACGGATAACGAATTGGAAAAGAAAAAACATTACCAGGATGGCCTCTTGGAATGTAAAATCCCTTAATAACAAAGAACAAGAAATTCTACAAGAACTTGAAAATCAGAAAATAGACATTGCTGCACTCCAAGAAACGAAGAAGAAAAGCAAGGGCCAAAGAATATACGGTGAATATATTGTGATATACAGCGGTGTTGAAAAGAGCGAACGAGCTAAGGAGGGTGTCGCCATTGCCTTACATAAAAGATACATCAACCAGATCGAAAGCTGTCAACACATATCATCACGAATTGTACTGCTCAAGTTGCTGACTGATTCGTCCCCACTAAATATCTTGTCCATTTATGCGCCAGACGAGAATAAAGCGAAGCAGAAACGTGAAGACTTCTACAAAGAACTTGAACGTATCATTGAATCACTACCCCCGAGGGAACGAGTAGTAATTTTAGGGGACTTTAACGCTCGCATTGGTCACCAACCGATCCCCGGCATAATGCAGAGATTCAATGAGCAAACACTGAATGAGAACGGAAAACTCATGATAGACTTCTGCTCCCTAAATGGATTGAGAATCACAAATACATTTTTCAACCACAAAGAACAACACAATTACACCTTTAGCAACACACGGGGTCAACGCTTAACCATTGATTATATCTTAACCAATAGTTATATACCATCATCTGAAATCTTGGATGTGAAAACACTTAACTCAGCCGACGTTGGAAGCGACCACAATCTACTTCTTGGTAAATTTAGGATCAAATGCCATCACAAAAGAAAAGATCAAAGTCACGTAACAAATGAAGAAACAATAAAGATAGACACCTTCTGGGATACAACAACACGAGAATTATACCAAAGACGCTTAAGAGAAAAAATCGAACTGAACCTAGCTGATAATCGTGACGAAGTAAACACTGTATGGCTGAAACTAAAAACAAACATAAAAAGCGCGGCCATAGAGGCATTGGGAACCAAGAAATGTAAAAAACGAGACGTCGCAAAAAATAAAACTCCATGGTTCTGCGAAGAGATAAAAGAACAATGTAAGAAGAAAAAACAAGCCTACCTTAAATATCTAACAACTAGAACTGCCGAGTCTTACAACGCATACAAAAACATCAGGAACGAAACCGGTACGCTAGTTAGAAGAATGAAGGACATGTACTGGGAAAAGTTCTCAAAACAACTAGAGAAGGACTTTTACGGTCTCCAAAAACAAATGTGGAGATTCATTAGAAACCAAAAGAAAGAAATTGCGGAATTAATACCAGTAAGCCAAATTGATAAGGAAACATGGACCGCATATTTAAAAGACCTATACAAGGATGACCAACCTAACACAGCACAAGGTGTCCCAGATATCACGATAAATAATAACATCTCTATCGACGAAGCTGACATAAGAAAAGCATTACATGGATTGAAAAACAGGAAGAGCCCTGGTCAAGACGGCATCGCAAATGAACTCCTAAAATACGGTGGAGAAAGATTGGTTCAGGAGTTGACTATTCTCACACAAAGGATCCTCGAACAACAAAAAATTCCGGACGAATGGAGAACAAGCATAATGATTTTACTCTTTAAAAAAGGAGATAAAAAACAGCCCGGGAACTATAGAGGAATAAATCTGCTATGCACTACCTTGAAATTAGTCACCAAAGTAATCTCAAATCTTATCAGTGAAAGGATAACACTAGCTGACAAGCAACAAGGGTTCAGACCTGGACGATCATGTACAGATGCAGCATTCGTCATCAGACAAATAACGGAAAAGTCGATAGAATATAATAAACCGGCGTTCTTCTGCTTTATAGACCTAAAAAAAGCGTTCGATAGGATACGACTAACTGATGTGGTTCATCTCCTCTATAACAGACAAATACCAAACAACATCATAAAAACAATAGAAGATATATACCAGAACAACAACATACAGGCAAAGATAGATAACGAACTAACAGAACCCATAACACTGGGAAGAGGCATTAGACAGGGAGACTCACTGAGCCCGCTACTATTCAATATTATCATGGATGAAATTATAAAAAAAGTCTGTAGACAGAGAGGTTATAGGATGGGAGATAAAGAACTGAAAATCATATGCTATGCAGACGACGCAGTTTTAATAGCGGAAAACGAAGACGATCTGCAGAGACTTCTACATGAGTTCAACACAATGGCTCAATCTCTTGGGATGGTAATATCTACATCCAAAACTAAGTGCATGACCACATCAAAGATACCCCTTAGATGTAAATTGGTGGTTGATGGGAACATTATACAACAAGTGATGAAGTTTGACTACTTAGGCATAGAAATTTCCAGCTTTGGTGAAATAGAAACGGAAGTAAGAACACAAGTGGTTAAGGCAACAAGAGCTGCGGCACAACTCAATGACACCATATTCCGCAACAAACATCTCAGAATAGACACAAAAAGCCGTATTTTCAAGGCAACTATAAGACCCATACTAACATATGCGGCGGAAATAAGACCCGAGACATCTAAAACCCGCCAGATGATGGAGGCAGCGGAAATGAAAATAATCCGGAGAATAACCGGAAAATCTCTATTGGATAGACAAAGAAGTGAAACCCTCAGAAGAACATGCCAAATCGACAACATCAATGATTGGGTATTGGGGAGGAAAATTCAGTGGAACGATCACATAACCCGAATGACAGGGGACCGAATTGTGAAGATCGCTAGGGATAGATCACCACTAGGGAAACGAAGCCCAGGAAGACCACGAAAATGATGGGCGGACGATATACCTACAAGAAGCGAGTTGCGATGAAAAACAGGCAATATGCCTATTTGGACGTTGGAAGAAGAAGAAGAAGAAGAATGGCTTGCAATTGCGGATTGTTTGATTGACCAACCATACAAGTTGCGTCCGTTGATGACGCCGATTTAATTGCACCAACTTGCTTTTCTAAAGCTTTATAATCTTCGCGTAGAGAGTCACAATTGGCAGCTATTCCGTCCAGTCTTGTAGTCAGATCCGTGATTTTCGTATCAATGTCGTTTAATTTGTTTAACTTCATATTAATTTCCTCCAAAATAGAAATTGGATACTCATTCTTCCCTGTACACATAGGACATTTGCTGGTAACAAAGTCCTTGACTTCGGATCTTGAGTGAAGAGCATATCTAACTTTGACACAAGCCAAGTGAAATTTATGCTTACAAGTATCCCGGGTCGTAGCAGCGAGATTGTCAACAATTGGACGTATACAAATACCACACCACTCTGTAGTTTTGTCGGGCATGGTATTGGTGGCAATGTTAAGATAATAATAATAGAAGTAATATGACAGTACTGTCTGAATACGATATAAACTGTGGTTGAAAATCAACGGCCGAAATACAGATTAAAGGGCTTTTAACATACACCCAAAATAAAAAAACTCCAATCTTACAAATAAAAATAACAAAGCACTATGTAAAGCAGTAAAAATAACATAAAAATTATTTTAATTATAAATTATAACACAACTAAACACAGGAAAATGCAGGAGCACACTTTTAAACAGCCGTTATACTTTACTGTGAAATCTACATCCCCCCATTATACTACTACCCCCCCATTTATAGACAACCATTATAATTAGATTTGATTGTGAGGGTATAAACTACTTTGGGATGCTCTATTATGGCTCTCTTATTGCAATACTTTATATTAACGAAAATAAGACATTTGTCGGTAGTGCACATTTTTTGTTGTATTTCTTTAAGAAAAGAACAATCCCTGTTGTTCGTCTTCTAGATTCGTTAAGCTGTTAATTTTATTCGTTATAATCTTTGTTGTTAGTTTCAATGAAGTGTTTAAAAGATTTATCCCTCTGTAATTTGAAGGTAGTTTTTTGTCTCCTTTTTTAAACATAACTATAGTTATGCTAGTTCTCCATTCCTTAGGTATTTTGTGTTAACATATTATTTTTTGGATTAGGAATGTTAACTGTTGTGTGAGACGTTGGCCACCATATTTCAGCAGTTCGTTTGGGATGCCATCTTGCCCTGAGCTCTTCCTATTCTTTAGTTTTCGAATAGCTGCTTCTACATCACTGGACTCAATTTGTATGTCGCTTTTAGTTATTATTTCCGGCATATTTAGTTCTGCTTGAGGTTCTTCAGGTTTATAGAGTTCTGTTAGGTAGTTAATCCAGGTTTCTCTTGAGATTTGGTTTGTTTCGATCATTTCGTTAACCTCCTTTCTTTGATTTCTAATAAATCGCCAGATTTGTTTTTGGAGTCCATAGAAGTCACTCTCCATTCTCTTCGAAAAAATCTCCCAATGGTGGTGTTTTGTTTGCCTTACTAATGTCGCTGTAACTCCGCCTGCATAATCGAGCCCGGGAAAAGGAGGAAGGTTGTTGGATCAGGCTAGCTCCCTACTAAAAGTAAAAAATAAAATTTAGCTCATAGAAACGAAACAAACATTTTTCTTTTGTCTTCCACGAAAGTTTAAGACAATTCCCGAACATAAAACATATAGATTATTAATTTACTTCAAATAGGAAATATTCGAGATATTTCGGTGCAACATCGCGTAACAAGACAAACAAATGCATTTTCGAGAAACGATTTCTCTTTTTCATCGTACACTAATAGACTATTTTTATCTTTGAACAAGTGTAAGGAGCATTTAGGATTATACATTGCGCAAGCACTTATACAAATAACAACTAATTTTTAAGAAAACAAGATAAAATGTTTCATATTTTGTAATATACACGTTTTCGTTACCTGATTAAATAAAGTTGCCGATAGCAGAAGAGGTAATAATCTGAACATTTAATCGCAAGATCAAAATTTTTTTTTAAATTCCTTTTCTATATTTCTAAGCGAACTTATGATCCGTGGATCAGACGATGATCCACGCAAACCTCTGTACTATGAAAAAATGAAAATATTATATTAATTGTATGGGAATATTTACCAAATAACTTTAGATGAATGAAGAAACTTGTGAACCTTCTTTTAATTCGTTTCAACCGTTAACCGGTGACCACGCATGTGTTACTCAGCATGCCGACCTCAACTTGAGAGGTTTGCTGGTCGAAGGGTTTGTTGTACAGATACCTCTCGAGTAATTTATGCATTGTTTAGACAGTTATGTCTTCCAGAAGATGCTATAAGGTCCTTTCTACATCTTCGAATAAGAATCGCAAGATCCAAGATAACATCGAAAGCTTATGCTATACGATTCCTTACCACCGTTGCGTCATTCCACAACATACCGCCCCCCTTTAACGGACCCCGTACAAAACCTTAACATTCGCAGCATCGTATACAAATTCGTTACATGATATCACTCTAATAATTACAGTACATATAATTTCGTTATATAAAAGTATTACTATAATCGCGGTTTAATCGTTCAAGTCTTTTCTTTTTTTAGTTTCGGTATCATTGAGTAAAGGAGATAGTTCTTTGACACTTCGTTTTAAATAATCATTAGCGGATTTCATTATTGCTACTCGCGTTATACCGTCGGCGCCTGTATGTAACTCTGTTACTCGACCTAATGGTCATTTTATTGGAGCAGAGTTATCTTCTTGGAGAGTTATCAATGTGCCCTCCTTGTATCATTTCTTACGCAACGTTTATTCGTTTAGACATTCCTTCTTCCATCTAGTCCAAAAGTGTTATCGCATTTGTTGTATATGTTAATAATATGGTAATCAACTAGATGGCACGTCCCTGTAATCGTGATTTGGGAAACTTATTAACGAGTCATCCATTAGAAAATGTTATGGTGGGATCGCACTCGGGTTATTCGGATTGTTTGATAACGGTGCGATAGGAAGAGAATTTAGGACAGCCTTTATCAAAAGAATACAAGTTATAAATAATGCATGCGTAATTAATGTTTTTTCAATAATACGAATCCGGTGGCGTTTGAACGATTTTACCGACGCCTTTTTTAGCATAACGTCAACCCTAGGAAATTGTTTTGCTTTGTCGTTAGCGAGCTGAATCAATGTGTGCGTTGCTAGAAAGGATGTAGACGTTATTATTCCGTATATTATTGTATTCATTCTGTCTATCCTTTCGTATTCATTTTTGTATCAACGCCAGAAAATTTTTCGAACTCTGCGGTCACGCGGACCGTTAACATTTGTCGATGCGTTTTTGTTATATCCACCGTGAGTGCGATTACATGTGATTGAAATCTTATGAAACTCGTAATAGGAATGTTTTGATTAATTAAAACGACCATTGATGCGTCCTTTAAAGTAAGGCCGTTGCTTAATTTTGCAATTGCGTTTAAGATTACCCGATGTTTCGTGATAATACTAGAATGTTTAATTGACTCGTGATATGTTAAGTAGTGTCCCTTATTACGGAAGGGTTTGTCGATTTTTTCAGTATAATCCGGATTTCTACTCTTGTATAGGAGTTCTGTATATTGGTTGCGAATTTCTAATTTATATGTTAGTGTTCGCTCTAATGTATACAATCGTTTGAACGGGTTAGTGTACGAATTTTCTAACCGGTTTAGCCTCTTCTCGACTGGTAACCTAGCACCGTATCTACCTGTGTTGTCTATCCATGTGAGGCTTTGTATTGATTCTCACTTAATTTTTCTTTGTAATATTTAATATTACTTTTTGGTGTTTGTTCGATACTAAAAATTTTGTCTACCTGTTTACACGAATTAATGCTAGCAGTAGAGCAATCCACGGTTTCTGAAGCATGCATGTTTTTCTTGGGTGCTGCAATACACCCTAATTGCATATTTTGCAAATTCAAGAATCGATTTGATAATAAGATTTGACCCGTGCGTAATATTGCATAAAAGATTCCTCTACCAATAATTGCATCTTCGAATATGATTGTTGCGATTGTGATATGTTTGTTATGTTTAGCAGGAATAAAAACTTAAACTCGTCGTTATACGTCCTTGCTCAAGATATCAATGCAGTCACAATGAATTTGTTAACATTTATTTTCGTGTTATTCGTTTTCATGTTACTCGTTTTTGTGTTATTCGTTTTCGCGTTATTCGTTTTCGCGTTATTCATTTTCGTGTTATTCATTTTCGTGTTATTGATTATCGTGTTATTCATCTATTTAAGCCTTTCGTTAGATTGCTTCTCGCTAGTTGCGATTGTTTCATCGGACCTACCCGCTTGAGGAGCTATGTTAATTGGAAATTAAAAATTATTTTGGTTAAGAGATGTCGCGAGTTCCTGTTTTGTGATTGTATTTAATGCGAAGCAATTAACCGATCTATCGAAGTTATTATAATTTGATTCGAATTTGACTTTCGCTTGATGCGAAGATTGAGTTAACGTTTGACCGATTCCTTCAATCGGCAAGCCTAATTTTTTTACTCGTTCATGCGATTTAACAATAGCGATATGGCTTTTGTTAGTATAATTGTTTGTATAACAGCATTTAATTTAAAACACAAGTAATCAGTAAAAGCTCTACTGCCAATTTCCTGTAACATTTTATAGTTTTTCGCAGCGGTAAACTATAAGCAGTCATTTGATCAGACAAATCAACTACAGATTATCATAAATTCTAATCTACCATCATTTTTGGACAATTTGAAATAACTGATAATCACACAAATGGCCTACAGCGCCTCAGGGGTCATTGGTGACCTCCACTACAAATAATGTATTAAACACAATTATACAACTCCCTTTATCTACAGTAGAAAAAATGTGAACCAAATATGCATCCTATAATAAAAAATTTATGTTGGCGCCACGGACAAATCACGTGAAACGCGCGCGGCAGTCAACGTGTTAATGTTTGATTTTTATCTGCAATCGCTTTAATTGTTTCAAGAGAAACTTCCCTACGCGCACCGGAGTAAAAATTCAAGGTCGGGACACACGGTTTCTATTGTTACTAACATAAGTGACGAAAGTTAGACAGGAAAAGAAACGCAAAATAGAAATTTTTCGCGAGTATGAGACGATGCATACTACAAATCGCATTTTCGGTCTTCTTTTTATGTTTATTTTTTTATCGAAGAGGGAATGCTTTGTAGTCTCTCCACTCGTGCATCCGACTTCTTTTCAAGGGGAATAGTCCAATGAAGTTTTTCCAGAAAGCCTTAATTTCGTCCATAGTGCTGCAAACTTGATATAAGGGTAATTTGACGACGCTGAATCGAATGGTGCTATTTTTTTTGCAGTTTGACTTCAGCGTCATAAAAAAAAACGTAAAAAATAGCCTTTTTTTAGAATCTAGGCATTTAATCGAAAAAAAATTCAAACAAAAGTTGTAGAGAATTAAAAAATACTAAAAAAATGTTCTAAGGTTTATCTTCGTATTTGCAAAAATAAGCGAGAAAGAGTGGTAAAAGTAATTGTAAGAGTGGGGAAGCAAGTCCCGCCTCTCAGTCGGCTTTTACACGCGAGCGGGCTAATGTGCGTGCGAGCGTCCGTGTGTACTAATACATAAACGAAGGATCTTCGGCAATCTTCGGGACTCTCGGTCTTGAATGCAAGTCGAGTGAGAGAAGAAACCGATACTTCCCTTTTCTATTTGTTTAGGCGATAACGAGTATTTTTTGTCCTGGCCATCGACAGTTGAGCGTTCTGTATACAAGTGCGAGTGAGACAAGAAACCGATATTTCTCTTTTTATATTTTTTCTTTCAATAGCGAGAATTTTTCGTTTTGGCCATCGAGTGTCGAGCGTTCTGTATACGAGTGCGAGTGAGAAAGAAAACCGATGTTTCTCTCTTTCTATTTTTTCATTCGGTAGACAGAATTTTTCATTTTTGCCATCGAGTGTCGAGCGTTCTGTATAACTATATATATCGGCGTATAAGCGCGGCATTTTTAAATCGAATCTTGATGCTTATAGCACACTGTTTCTTTATTTATTGTCAAAAATAATGAACCTTGAATAAAAAACTGGTGTGTGTACTTATGTACGCACGTCAGAAGTTATACTTCTTTGGCATACCAAAATGAATATAGCACCAACAACCTCAAAAAAAACTGCAAAAAAAATAAGTATAATCTTATTTATTTATACATGAAGAATAAGAAGTGTTTAATTAAAATAAGAAATAAAATAAGAAATAAAAAATTAAATAAGAAATAAAAAATAAAAAAATTCATCAAATAATAAACTTTAAGGTAAATTTTCTTCGCCAGGTGCAATACGTAAATATTGTTCTTCATCCCATATTAATGTCGGTTGGTGCACCGTAAGACTCTCTTCTAAAGGAATGTGTTCGCTAACGTCATTTTGTCCAACTTTTTCGTGAATTTGATTATCATTAAAATATGAATCATCAATTTTCATATCGTACATTCTATACAATAGAGACGGTATTAAAAATTGTAGCCAAGCTTTAATTGTACGCTTGTTAACAATGCCATGTAAGTAACTAGATCGGTCAATTCTCTTACGTTTAATATGTACATTTATACAATAATCGTTATCGATATTTCTTTGAAGAGATTTGACCATTGTATTAACTGAAACAGGCACGTTAATTAATTGACCATAACTGGCGTATTTACCATTCACATGTCTCAGACGTCTGTTCTGCATAAAAGAAATACGAGGCGAAATTAATCTTTCAAAAACTAAATATAAAGATGGTAGTTGCTAAGGTACATCTGGATAT
Organism: Polistes dorsalis; assembly: GCA_010416905.1. Lineage (NCBI taxonomy): Eukaryota > Metazoa > Arthropoda > Insecta > Hymenoptera > Vespidae > Polistes > Polistes dorsalis. The sequence goes on from QUOG01000141.1 coordinate 16,677, forward strand.
TTGAAGCCGTTATATGTTGATATTGGAGGAATATTCTTCTTGTTTAAAGCTTGTATGCATGTATTACAAAGCTTAGTATTTTCTATAGGTACATTAGGTATAAATTGTATTAGAATATCCTTATGTTCATTAGATGGCTCTTTTAAATCCTTTTTAAACCACAATCTGTCACATACTGTCACATGTTCAAATGAATTGCCCAAGAATTTTATTTTAAATTCCTTATGAGCTCGTTTAAATTGATGATAATTGCTATATGGTAAAGAAGGATCTAAATCCATATCAATTTGCTCGCCAGTGGAATGATTAATTACTAACTGGTCTGAAGAGTTAGAATAAATAGAGGATACATCTGATTGAGGTAATTCCTGATCCATGATTGTGTCTTGGTTTAACGAATTGCGTTCTTTATCCGGTACAATGTCTTGATTAGACAATACATGTATAATCGAAGCATCAGCTAAATATTGATTATTTCGTGCTTGAGATCGTGAACTTTGCTCCATGTTTGTTAATGTAATGTTTTTTGATGTTTTACGATGATGACACAGCATAGAAGAATTTTCCATATGCACATCAGCTTGCACAATAATATAGTTGTTATTGTTATCTTTTGCAGTATACAATGATGCATCTTGAAGAAGTAAAAGTAAAAAATAAAGACCAAATTTCCAAACGTACCAAAAGAAGTATAAGTTCAAAAATAATAATTAGCAGTACTATTAGTTATTGCTGTGAATTTTAAATTGTATAAATTTGTACCGTTAATCATAGGCTGAGCCAATGGTTCAGAAGTCACTAGTAAATTCGAAGTCGATGGGGCACATAAAGTTCCATTCGCAGACAATTGGTTTTCTTGAAGAAATAAATGTAAAATAAATGTCAAAAAATAAAATAAATGTAGTAACTTCAAATAACTTCAAATAATTTTAAAACATAAAGACCAAACAAAAAGAAAAAAATAATTAGCAATAATATTAGTTATTGCTGAGACATTTAAATTATTTAAATTTGTACCAGTAATCACAGGCTTAGCCGATGGTTCGCAAAGTAAATTAGAAGTTGACAGGGTACATAAAATTTCATTCGCAGGCAATTCATATCCTTTTTAAATCATTTTTCTTCGCAACCAATGAACCCTACAACGTTTCGCATTAGCGTGCATTATGGTTTCCTTATTTTCCTTATTTTTTTCCTTATTTTCTTTATTTCTTTTCCTATGAAGATGATAATCTCTACATTTCTCTGCATTAGTTTTAGGCAAATTGAAAACTAAAACAGAAATTTAAATGTATACTGATCCTGTTCAATAAAAAGCTGCAAGAGATTATTGTTTAATAATAACTTCAAAATTAAAATAATTAAAATAATTAATATAAAATAAATAAATTTTCAATAATTAATAATAAATAATTAAATTTAAACTATAGATAAATGTGAACTCTTAATCTTAATTTTTGTATTGTTGCTAAGAAGAATAGTTGAAGATCTACGTCCGATCGGCACTATTGTTTTATTAATTTAAATCGCAACGTGTCCAGCAACTTTTTGTACGATTTTCTGGCAAATCTTTAGTGAATCTGGAAACTTAAGCCACACAACATTTACTTCTCCATCTTCATTGTATTCAATATGAAATAACTACAATTTTCCCGAATGCCAATATATACTCTACATTTGTAAATAACATAAAATATAACTTCAATAAAAACTTTAACAAAATAAAGATATTTAATACAATTTAAATAAAATACAATTATTAACAAAATTAATAAAATAAAACAACAAATAAGAAAAAAGAAAAACTCTTGGTTAAATCAATATAAAGTATAATACTATATTGGCTCGTCAGGCAAAAAGTCTTGTAGCATAAAAGCTCTGGTTGATAAATTAAATATAATAAGGAATTGCGGTTTTAACAAAAAATTAAACACGTATCTCACCTCTTGCTTGCTTCGCTTGTATACGGATTCAACAAAAAGGTTCACCTCGTTTATGGAAGTATAAGGAATACTTATACTTTTCTTATTTCGTTCTAGCTTAAATCGCTTTGTTCGTCACTTTCTTTGTAAATTCTTCGCTACTCATTTAAGACGTATCGTCGTAGGCGTCCAGTGGAAGAATAGGACGAGTGCTTTGTTTAATAGGCCCAGCAGGGCGTGCTTAGCAACGGTTTAAAAAGTGGGGAGGGACGATAAGAAAATTTCGTTATTTTCAATCTTTTCAAAATGATTGAGCCGCGTATTTCGAATATACGTTAAGAATCTATAATCTTTATAAATGGTACATAAATCGTTATTACGTTGAGTGCCTCACGAATTCTGAAGGAAATCCTCGTCAGGCTACGCTCGTTATTTAGTATTGAAAAAGAAGTATAACTTCAAAACAATCACAATAAATTCATATTGCACAATACGTTTCCATTCTTTTATGCTACACTCTCCATATTTTTATAATTAATTACAGATTACCTATCATAATGATAACATATTATTATTATTATTATCGTTATTAATTTTCCTTGTTAGTTTTTAATTTTTCTAGTTTATTGATTAATGTTATTATTATTACATTATTAGTATTAGTATTATTAATTTTATTTTTACATAGAATATAGTTGATAAAGAAACCTGTTTCTCTTCCCTGCTTGATGATCAATAATATTTTCTAATGTAAGAAGATTATTTTTCTTTTACTATTATATTTTTATTCTCCTTTATTTATTGAAGTTATTTAATTTTATATATATATATATTTATAGCGTGACCAGGTAAAAAGGAGGAGGATTGAAAAAATGAGTAGATAAGCTACTAATTATTCTTTTCTATTAAGTTAACTAAATAACTTCAAAAAAAAGAAAACAAAAATATTTTCAATCGATCGATATATTATATATATATATAAGAAAGAATAAAAAGAATAACTTCAAAAATATAAAAATATAGATATCAGTCCACACTAAATATAAGAGAGATATATCGAATTACTTCACACGTCAACGGCCATGGCGCGGTTACAGCATTAGTTCTCGCTCGATCATTTAAGTAAAGCAGCGCTGAGTACGATTAGTATTTGGATGGGTGACCCGCTTGAGAAAAAAAGGGGAAGAAGAAGAGAGAGACAACTTCATGCCGTAAACTAGAAATCGTTTTGCCGCGCGTCGTAAATACCGACAAACTTCATGGTGTCGTTTTCCCAGACGCTCGGAACCAAATCACTCCCCATTACATTTTCCCTAACGCGCCAAAAGAAGTATAACTTCAAAAATAGCACTATTCGATTCAGCGTCGTCAAATTACCCTTATATCAAGTTTGCAGCACTATGGACGAAATTAAGGCTTTCTGGAGAAACTTCATCGGACTAGAGGCGAATACGCTGAGAAATGTTCAGTGACATATAGTCCACTTCTGAATTCCACTGGTATTCTTGATTCTGTGATCTAAGGGTAAGTCGACGATGCTGAATCGATTGGTGCTAATTTTTTTGCAATAAAATGTGCCGTTTTTGAGAAAAATGGTTAAAAAGTGAAAAATGGCCTTATCTTAGAATCTAGGCATTTAATCGAAAAAAGTTTCAAACAAAAGTTGTAGAGAATTAAAAAATACTAAAAAAATGTTGTAAGGTTTATCTTCGTATTTGCAAAAATAAACGAGAAAAAGTGGTAAAAGTAATTGTAAGAGTGGGGATGCAAGTCCCGCCTCTCAGTAGGCTTTTACACGCGAGCGGGCTAGTGTGCGTGCGAGCGTCCGTGTGCACTAATCACAAACGAAGGATATTCGACAATCTTCGGATCTCTCGGCCTCGAACGCGAGTGCGAGTGAGAGAAAAAACTGATATTTCCTCTTTCTATTTGTTTAAGCGATAACAAGTATTTTTTGTCCTGGCCATTGATAGTTGAGCGTTCTGTATAAGATTTTTTCTTTCGGTAGCAAGCATTTTTCGTTTTGGCCGTCGAATGTCGAGCGTTCTGTATATATATATATATATATCGGCGTGTAAGCGCGGCGTTTTTAAATCAAATCTTGATGCTGATGGCACGCAGTTTCTTTATTTATTGTCAAAAATAATGAACCTTACCTTTTTTCTTAAGACGCTGAAATCGAATTGCAAAAAAAATAGCACCATTCGATTCAGTGTCGTCAAATTACCTTTATATCAAGTTCGTATCACTATGCATAAAATTAAGGCATTTTGACCAAATTTCACTGGCCTTATACGATAGGGAACAAAAAATACAGATTTTCCGTGGACATCTCTACGAATATCTGTCTAAACGTAATATAATCTTCTTCTACTATAAGTAACAGTGGACCCTACATAATAACACACCAACATTAAATAAGTTTCAGTTTATAAAGGTACTCACAGTATAGCGACACGCACAGTCTCAACAATCCCTACCATGCTCGCTTTTGTGTGTGTGTTTGAGAGCGGGGAATGGGCTGTTTGTTGGTGGCGGGGGAGGAGGGGGTTGCGTATGCTGTGTGTGCCTGTGCCCGATAATGTATTCTTTTCAACGTTGCTTAAGGGGTTATAGGCAGTTAGGATTTTCAAAAAATCGATTTTTTTGTGCATTTTCGGAATGTACATATATTTAAGTATATTCTCTGAAAATTTGAAGTTGATCCGATAAATATTTTCGGAAATATACCTTAATTTGTAAGGCCGTGTCAGAGTGTTAGAAAGCAGATAGAGTAAGAACCAGAGTAGCAGTTGCACGCACTGCGCGCGATACTTGAGGTTCCTTTTTCTATTGTGTTTTCTCGTAGAAGGCGAGTATTATAGGTTTACTAAGTACTTCAAGGTCACATTAAGTACTTTCAGGGAAAGGTAAACTCACGGCTAAGCTAATTGATAAGCTGACAGTTTACTATGGTTTGGCAATAAGAAGAAATTGTGATCCTGTTAATAATATGTACAATACAATTTAGGGAACGTATTATCACTATTTTTCGACTGATGAGAAACCTCAACACGAAATGTGCACACGTGGAGAAGGTTCATGGTGTAGTTGGCAGCAAGCTCTGGCAACAAACACATTATCTTCTTACACCCATGATTATTAAACTTTATCAGCTGATGTTGCTGAAGCAATATTTCCCATTTAAGAAGACCTTAGCAACGAAAAATTATTGGAAAGGTGTGTTGGTGGATATACACAAAACAATAATGAGAGTTATAATCAATTAATATGGAAAGTAACTCCAAAAAATTGTTCCATGTGGCTCTAAAGTAGTAGAAATAGCGGCTTACATTGCAGCTGGAATATTTAATGAAGGTCAAAAATCATTATTGTACTGTATGAGTGCATTAGGACTTTGATTAGGTAACACAGCTCATGCTTATGTCGACAAAGAGGACGCAGAGCGTGTGATGATCTCAGACGCGAGAGCGCTTGGGAGCACGCGAGAAGGAGAAATGGCTCGACGACAACACCAGCTGAACTTATTAGAAGCTATCAATACTGCAGAAGGTCCCTCTTATTACCCTGGAATAGATGATACCATTTAAGTTGAAGAAAAAAAATTTTAACTATGTGTAAACTACTTCTGAAACTTTAAACGCGTTTTTCTCAAAACTGTATTTTCAAAGTCGGTGATCTCGATTTTTCAGAAATGGCTTAACCGATCAGTTTCGAATTTTTACACAATCTTCTTAGATATATTCCTCAGGTATTAAGTATAAGGAAAAATTTTTAAAAAATTTATTACTATTTTTTTGTAACAATTTAGAGCGAAAATTTTAGTCAAAAAAACACACTTTTTTTCAAATAGACGCCATTTTGTCAAAAATCAAAATTTTTATTATTCCTTGGTTTTAATACCTGCACTAATCTATCCTTTAAAAGAATCCACCATATTTTTTAATTTCGGATAATCCAAACCGCCAAAATGGAGATCACCGCCAAACGTCTTTTTTTAGAGGACGTTCAGGAAATCATCTACAGGAGCAGTGCAGATTAATATTTTTACAGAATCGACGCGCTATTGTATTCTCAAAAGTTCACTCTATTTGAATTACCAACAATTTTTTTTGAGAAATAAAAACTGTTTCTAGAAAAAATTCATGAATATACGTCTTTTTCGAGCCTCGCAACTGCGTATAACCCCTTAAATAGTAATCGAACATTCTGTAGGATACCAAAGTATTATGTTCAATGCTGAGGAGAAGCTGTAAGAATTCTTCTGTTTCCGACTTTGTCTAAAGACGCTTTGCATTGTTGACAATTTCTAGCAACTGCTAGCAATGATGGATTTCTAGCTTTGACGGTAACATATATAAATATATAGATAATTGTAGGAGATTAACAGGGTTGTGGGTTGATATAATTAATGAACATGTCAGTATTATTCTCTCTCTCTCTCTCTCTCACTCCCTAACAATAATAAATATAAAATTAAAATAATAAACACGCACACAATTACTACTTTGTAGATTTATCGATAAATAAATCTACCTCAGTATATCAAAGACATTCTGTGTCCTACTAAATAATGAGGGGTTTTGAATTGTTTAAGAAGTATAGATATGAATGTGTGAATGGTATGAGTGTGAGAGTGATTGAAAGCAATGAAAGAATGCATCCGGTCGAGGATAAAGAAAGAGCGTTAGATAAGAATATTAGTTTTAGGTATAAGGTTACGCCGCCTGGACTTGTCACTTTTGTGAAGCTTCATCGAAGTCTCCCGAACGTTCCCGATGTTGGAATGCAGGAAAAGCCTTTGTGCGTAATTGAGAGTTATCGGTAAGTTTCCAGAAGGAATGACGGGAAACAACAGGAGACGATGGAGGGGATGTAGGGTATAAGTAGGTGACGGAAAGGACTGGTGGGAGCGTTTGCGTTCTGGGCGTTTTCTGTGAGTTCGGTAATAATTGACGAGTGATAAGTGTAACGGAGGGTACGGAAGACAACGGGGAACGACGAAGGATTACGATAGAAGACGACGAGTCGGGTTCGGGTGTTCCTTGCGGTTGTTTTCGGACGTAGAGAGTTACACTTATTGTTAATATATCGTAGCGTTAAATCATTGGTTTTAGATTATAGATATTTACTATTTTATTTCTTACAAATATTATATCTTACCTTATTTATTAATAAAAAAGTACTTTACTATTACCATAAATAAATATATATATCTATACGTAAATCTTACAATAATAATAAGCTCTTGTTTATTTTTAATTACAATACATTATTATTTTAAACTATTGTCTAATAGTGTATATTATTATAATAAACATGAGGATTATTAAAAAAAATGTATTAATTATCAAACTAATTTATACGATTAAAAATAACAATAGAATTATTATAAAAAATTAGTGAGCTAGCGTTCGTGGTGTGAATTCAGATTTTTAAACTGCTCTCTAAGGATTCTTTTAAACGATGTCTTTAACTATCGCAATATTAAAACCTTAACAAAAAGAAACTAACAATCGCAATTAGATTATCTATAATTGTGTTCCAATATAAATACATGATTTTAGGAAAAATATAATGCAAAACTATAATTACTTAACGGGAATAAATTTTACTCGAAGTGGTTTGATAGAGTTTAAAGTTAAACCTGTTGCTATTTCAACATCATCAATGTTATCGACTGGTTCCAAGTTGAAATTTCGCACTATATGAGCTACTATCAGTTTAAGCTCTAACATTGCATATTTTTGACCTATAATAAAATAAACACGTAAATAGGAAGTTACATTTGTTAGCAGTACTAACGACATTTACCAATACAGTTTCTTGGGCCTGCGCTGAATGGAATATATGAGAAAGGATAATGTCTTTTAACATTTTCTGGTAAAAATCTATCGGGATCGAAAACATTGGGATCTGGCCAATATCTTGGATTTCTGTGTACGCTATATATGTGAACAGCGCATATCGCTCCCGATGGAACTAAATAATCATCTAAAAATGAATTAATTATTTCATTGGATTGATAAAGTTAAAATCCACATAAAATGTAACTATATTACGTACTTAGTTGCAAGTCATGAGTTAAAGTACGAAATATACTATGAACACTTGGATATAAACGGAGTGATTCCTTTATACACCTATCCAAGTACGAAAATTCTTGAAGATCTGCGATCGTCAGATTGTAATTATCTTCAAGCATAATTGTGTTCACTTCGTCCCTTATACGTTGCTATGAATAAATATTCTACTAATTACACAGTACAAATACTACGCGAGTGTTTGCCGAAAAATGTTTTATTTATTTATTGAATTGGAAGGAATACCTGGATATCTTGGTGTTTTGCAAAGAGACTCAAAGCAAACATTAATGCCATTGCCGTTGTGTCGTGACCCTAAACAAAATTTCTCACATTAGGTTACAAACTAAATTTTTGCTCCTCGCTACTTTAAGGTACCGATTTTAAGGAAGGAAAGTTTCGATGATAACTTTTAATGTTTCTTGTAGTTTAAACATTGTCCAAAGGGACCTAATCCTAACACATAAATGTTCCCTTGACCCATCAGTGATTTTGCAATCGATTGAAAACGAAGCGAGATAAGTTGTTCTTTGTGTTCTTTCATGTATTTTTTCAATACTTTTACCTCAACAGAATCGCAATTAAAACGCATTGCTTAATAATTGAAGCTTTTGTAAATTAAAATCTTTAAAAAATAATAGATAGAGTTTCTTTTAAATGTTTTTGAAACGGTGATTTGGGAGATGTTTCTGTAGAAGAGCTGTTTGATATCAATCCAACACAAATATCCTAAGAGTTTTTCAAAGCGTTATATGTTTCTTTAAAATACCTGCATGCAATGAGAACAATTTATAAGGATAGGAAATAAGTACAACGTAATTAAAAAAGCAGAAATAACCCTTTTTAGTTATCATTTTCTAATTATCTCTTATTATTTGAATTAAATAATGAAGCTTACCCCAAACATAAAAGTATCTACTTCCTCTTGAATTCCTTCGTCATCAATTTGATTACCATTTAGAGAAGCGGCTATAAGTAGATCGAGCATAGAGAGTCTCTTTTTATGTATCGAATCTGTGAAAAGAATTTATGAATAATAATTTTTCGTAAAATAAGCATTTATTATATTACAATAAATAAAATACTTGTATTTGCTTCTTCCGAGTTTTGAAAGGAAGTGTCGAAATTATCCATTTCTTCCAATTGGTGTAAATATTTTCCATTAGTTTTTTCGTGAAATCGTTTTCTTTCAGCAATTATCTATAATAAGTGTAGCAATTTGAAAAATTTTAAAGAATTCATATAATTGTAATTTGAGTTTTTTGCGGATTTGATGGACTAACTTACGTCTTTTGAAAAACTGTGTAATGTGTTCAATACTTTTCTGTGAAGTCGACCAACTGAAGAAAGTCCAAATATACAGTGTATATAGTACCAAGGTCTTAATAATCTGTCAAAACAAAAATATTTCCCTTTGATCAAATTCCTTCTCATATTCAACTAGTACTCTCCATAGTAACCGAAATATTAATTACCTGTATATAGCTATTTTTCCGAAAGTGTGAACAGCTTCACGATACTTAGATTCAATTTCTTTTTTTTCTTTTAAAGAGGTACCGAGAGCAGTTTCTACAAGTGAGCTTGCCTAAATTATGTTTCTTCTTTAAATATCAACAAATAAAAAGATACTTCTCGATTTACCACATATTATATTTAGTGTATGTTGCGTAATGAATGTTTGTAAATTTTTAACAATAGCGTCTCCTTGTCCTTCTTGTTTGAGGTATTCAACTAGGCAGTGTGCCTCTTTGTTGAAAGTAGTAACACTATGTTCCAGAATTTTAAAGTGGAATGCTGGTGTCAACATTTTCCGCCGTTTTTGCCATTTCTTACCTTACAAATGATACAAATCATTAAATATGAAGAAATATGTAAAGTTTTCATGATTTTCTTGAACTATCACCTGTACTTGTCAGCAATCCATAGGATAACCAAGGCCTCAACATGTAATAAACATCTTCTTTATCAATATTTTCCGTGCTCGTCATCAGAACCTGTCAAGAAAATTTTTTTTTTGTTCGACAAAATTTCGCTATTGGTTTATGTATATGGATTATAGCGAAAATGGAAGAAAAAATTTAGCCTTCTTCTGTCATGTAATCATTTTACCTTAATATCATCTGGATGAAGTAGAAATACCAAATAGTGTTGGAAGGTCCAGATTTTGTAAATAGGAAAATATTTATTATTTAGTTCCCAAATTTTTTGTATCACATAATGTGCTATAGAAACAAAATGTTCGTGTTATATAAATATAGAATCTGGTAGAAAATAGTTCATTTGAAAGAGTTTTACTTCTAGAAGAGCTTACAATTCCTTAAATGAAGCACATTTCCAATTATTGGATATGATTTTGGTCCTGGAAGACGATTAAATATTCTTCCATTTCTTCTATATCTTATTTTGCAGTGCAAAACAAATAGTAATAGAATTGAGCTTAAGAAGATCGTTAGGATCATCATATCTGAGGAAAAAGTAAAATAATTGTAATAAATGTCTTTTAAATAGATAGTAAAAGTCTGCACGAAGACTAAAAGAAAACATGTATTTTTTATGTTTTTTAGCATACGTAAAAATAAAGAAAATTTAACAAATATAAATATAATATTCATGAGATTTACGAAAAAGCTAAAATAATATAAATAATATAATTATTAATTCCTAAAAAAATTAATAATTATACTTGTTTCTACACTTCAGTTTCTGCGATGCCAAAGACCAATGCTGAAATTAGTTGGAGGTAGCTCGAGTGCGGAAGAAGCTAAAAATGCAGCTAATCTTTCACAGCAAGGAGTTACAGTACCAAAGAAAACAAAATTACAACTGTGGAACGCAGTGGAGCTTACAGACTACGAAATAAAAAAAAAAGACGCAAGCAACTCCTTGCGGGCTTTGTAATTCAGACTTCTTTATTGCATCACCACGATTGTATACAGGTAATGATGTTGTATAAAATGGATGACATCGTCAACTTTCTTATTCGAAGAGATATAAACGCTAATAATAATTATTATTTGTCCATTTTTTGTTTGACATTCAGCAACAAAAGCGTCATGAATCGATATCGTAGATTCAGCGTATGCTTGTGACTGTTGAACTATAATTGCTATACGTCCTGTAACCAATATAAGTGATAATTTGGATAATTAGATTGTGATGCTATTTTTATATGATTGATTGACTGATGGAGAGCAAAAGTACTACTGTAAAAGTATACTACTAAGGATACTGAATACAAATTATGCGAAATAATGTGAAAGACGAAGAGAATATGTAGAGATACGTAGTGTACTGGTCGGCGGTCCGTTATTAAGAAATCGGTTTGGTATCGGTAGCATTGCCGGTCTCTTATTTGTCCTTATCTTTTCGAGGAAGCCTAAAAATCAACAGAAGAAGCTCTCCTTTATCGTTTTTCCTTCCGGCTCGCTTGATCGTGTTTGTGTGTGTATGCATGTTGCCCAATGATGCATTTTTCTCAACATTGCTTAAGTAGCATTTATTTTTCAATAGAATGCCTAAATATTATATACAATGACTAGGCAATCTGTAGAATACCGGCATTTACTTTGCTGGTACACTATACACTAGACTTATATATATATTAGACCTTTTTATTATCTTATGGAAGGATACTTACAATTATTAAAATAAACAAATGAAAAACAAGTTTAAGTTAGGATTTCGGTTAGGATTTACCAAGACTTTTCCCTTGTTCTATCTGAAACGCAATACGTGAATAATTCCTTAAAGATTAAGGTCAGATATAAGATTTGCCAGTAGCGCCAATATAAACTTTTTATTAAAAGATGCATATGATGTTAAACTTTTTTTACTGCAGATAAAAGGAGTTGTATAGTTGTGTTTAGCACATTATTTGTGGTGGGGATCACCAATGATCCCCGAGGCGCTATGGGCCATTTGTCTGATTATCAGTTACAACAAACAAGTAACTGAAAAAATATTTTTATTACCGATTTTAGAATAAAGTTAGCGATGTATTTAATGAAATTTTCTGAAAATGAAGCTATCATTTTATCAAATAATTGCGTACAGAAAAAATGTCGTTACATGTCATGCATATTTTCCTTGTATTAATAAAATTATTATTGCATGTTCTATATGTCATTATTTTCTTCAAACCTTTACAAAAACAATGGTACCATTTAAAAATTAATTAGTACTACTAAATATTAAAGACTTCCAAGTTATTTGTACAAATACTATATTGGCATCAGCAATCTTTACGTTTGTAAGAAATAAATTATAAA
>QUOG01000142.1:0-28825 GCA_010416905.1 Polistes dorsalis
TTTGATTATTCTAGCCCGGTTTTTTATATTTCGTGTTCCCAGGGCTATTACTATATATAGTATATTACTATAGTAGGCTAGTACTATATATAGTATATTACTATATATATAAAACTTAAATATTATTTTTTAAAAAGATATATGTCGGTTTTTAATTACGTAATGAAATATACGTAAATATTAATTCATCCTCTCTACTCAATCGTCTTCATTCAAACGATGTTTATAAGTCATTAAAAAATAATGAAGAAACTATCCGTAAATCTAGTTTTTAATTCTAGAACTAAAAGGGGATCCCTTTTTGATCCATTAGAATGACCCCTGTCAGATTTATTTCAAACTTTGCACACTTGCAGTAGGTCTATGAAAATATTATTCGTTGTACTTTTAAAAAAAACTAGATATTGAGTCGTTTTCGGAAAAATGGTGGTAGAGATTTCGCAAAAATGATCTCGTGTGTCTGATACGTCGGATCGATTCTTTGACAGAGAAAATATTTTTTTTTCTGATCTTTTATTATTTTTGGTTTTTATTATTATAAAGTATATTATACGACAACAAGAAAAATAATAAGGCTATAAAAATCTTGGGACCAAACAAGCACAAGAGTAGCTGAATTCATTATTAGATATCGATAAACAATCATTAAAAAAAATCTATTGCAGCGAAAGAATTCTCTAATTTATGAAAAGAAGAAATCAAGAGAAATGTTGATTTCTTAATATAATAAAAAAATAATTACGTTGGCAAAACGAGGAAACATCACATTCTTTTTAATAAAAATGCACCTTTTTATTATAATCCCTAAAAAATTAATATAACTTCCTCTAGAAAAATTAAAAAAAATAAAATAATTGAACATACTTTATAATATAATATATATATATATATATAATGTCTTATTTATTGTGCAGGTTATGGGTAGATAATAGGTAGAATTGTTTCTTTGTAATAACAAGGATTTTATTTTATTTTGAACAAAATAATAATGTAGCAACTTAGACTAATTATTTATCCTACCTGTAATAACAAAGAAACAACATTCAATGCTAATATCCACACTGTTGTTTCTTGATTCATTTTCTTACATATATCTCTTAATCTCTGTATCTTTTCACTCCTGCTTTCTTTGTAGCACTAACGCCACCTGTTTTATTCCCTAACCTATTTACGCGCTAAATTCAATATAGCTAAAACTACTGTCCTTACATATATATTATATAGCAATATAATAATTGCCGTCAGCAATTTGGATTAGCTTCCCTGATAACAATTGAGGACTTCGGCCAACAGAAGTTCAATTCCAAATCACAACACACGATATTTGGTAAAACAAAATATATTCTAAAATAACAGTTGATATCCAAATTATACACCAAGTTTACACAATTTATGTTCACAATGTTAGAAAGAAAACAACGCGTCGTAGAACAAACGTTAACTAAACGCAGTATTACAAAGATTGCAAGAACGTACTCTTATATAATATTTGTACAATTAAGCAAAATTGTGAGTCGGGTGAATTATTAACTAGTAGTTAATAATTTACAATGACTGATGGAAAAGTCTGCCTTCCAAGTTAATGGTAATTTATAGTATAGAGGTTGCCGGTAGACTGGAGAAGAAAGGCTCTATTCTAGAGGAACTGTGGAAGCCGATCGAGGACGACGAAGTTCGCGGAACATTCCCAGGAGTAGCCACATAAACCGGGCTTGACATGATCACTGCGCGGCAACTACGTGCTGTTCCAGTGAGTATCCTTCGCGCGATCTATAATATTTGTATGGTTTGCGCGAGGATACCGGAATGGCTCCTCGAATCAAGGACGGTATTTATCCCTAAGAAAGATAACTCTACCGAGCCTGGCGACTTCAGACCGATCACGGTCTCGTCGGTGTCGACTCGATCGTTCCACAAAGTATTTTCGAACCGCCTTGTACGTGCTGTTCCTCTAGATCGAAAGCAAAGAGTCTTTCTTCCTGTCGATGGGTGTAAAGAGAATATTTTTGCCAGGATATGCTTCTCCGATACAACAGACACAATTTTAAGCCCTTACATCTGGCATCTTTGGACATTGCGAAAGCATTTGACTAAGTCTCTCAAAAAACTATTTTCAAATCACTGCGTGCTCATGGAGTTCCGCAGCCTATGGCGGCATACATTGAATAGATGTATGAAAACAGCTTCACCTCCTTAGTTTGTGAAGGTGAGTCATATGGAAAGATCCATCCGACGTGTGGAGTTAAGCAGGGCGACACGCTTTCGCCTATGTTGTCCAACATCGTCATAGATGGAATGCTGCGAGAGATACCGACGAATGTCGGTGTCGAGCTAGACTCTCACCATTACAATGGTTTGGCCTTTGCAGACGATATCATTTTCGTCGCCTCGACCGCTCAAGGGCTCCAACGGACACTCGACCATGCTGTTGGCTATCTATCGCAGTGTGGCTTGAACATTAACGCCACTAAATCCTTCACGATATCGATCCGCAATGTCCCACACGTAAAGAAGTCTGTGGTAGACAGCAATATACGCTTTCAGGCAGCTGGTAGAACTTTGCCCGCAATCAAAAGATCGGATTAGTGGAAGTATTTGGGCTTTCCCTTTACGCCTGAGGGACGCTCATTGTGCAGACCAGAACACCAACTTATGGCTGCAATAAGTAAGCTGACAAAGGCGCCACTCAAACCACAACAACGGTTGTTCGCACTCAGATGTCACGTGCTTCCGGGGTTATACCATCTCCTAACTCTCGGATACACGCTTCTTAGCACGCTTAAGAAGTGTGACATTCTGGTGCAAGGGGCAGTGAGGAAATGGCTCGCACTGCCCCATGATGTGCCAAAGGCTTACTTTCAAGCCAACGCGAAGGACGGCGGTCTCTCTATTCCATCTTTACGATAGCTAGTTCCGCTTCACAGGATGAAGCGTTTTGGGGGACCTGGTCATCGGAGGACAGCGCCCATCTACCTTCATTTCTAGTGACGTGGGCTTAGTTGAACGACGTTTAAGAGACGGTCCTTCCATCTTGGACTCTAAGTCCAAGATTAAGAGGCGTTGGGTGTTACTTCTACACTCATCAGTTGATGGTAAATCACTGGCGAGATCGAACGATGTCCCGCAACAACATCAGTGGGTCATTAATGGAAACCGATTTCTCTCTGGTCGGGATTACATCAACTCTGCCAAGTTAAGAATAAATGCTTTGTCTACTAAATCAAGGAGTAGCTGTGGTAGGATTTGCAGTAGACTCTGCAGGGCTGGCTGTAACGAGACAGAAACATTAAACCACATTTTGCAAACGTGCCATCGAACGCATTGGGCACGAGTGTCCCGGCACAATGCTATCATCTCGTATATAAAACGTGCGATGACGATAAAGTATCACAATGTGGAAGAAGAACCACACTTTCGAACTCCTGCGGGTCTCAGGAAGCAAGACCTGATTACAGTAAAGGGGTCTAGTGCCATCGTAGCGGATGCTCAGATCGTAGGAGAACAGAGCAACTTAGCAATGGCACATCCTGGGAAGATAGAGAAATACGCTGGTCATAAGGCAGAAATCCAGGCACGATATGGCGTGATCGATGTGAATATGGTCGTGCCATGGATTATGGTGCCGTACAAGCGTGGAGGATCTCCTTTGAACGAACATCTTCAGGAGGTCCGAAATGAAAGTATTGTCATCTCGCGTTCTAATTGGCAGGATGGCTTACTACAATACGTTTAGCCGATAAACCGCTGTACGGAGGGAATGCCTCCCAAGATCTAGGAACGGGTCGCGCGAGTTATATGATTCGGTCTCTGGGTATCTGGTTACCGAGCTGCCAACGTCCTTATCATCATAGGTAGACTAAACATCCTCGATGCCCGAGCAAGGCGGCTTGAGATAAGGGGCCGTGCTATTGGAATGCGATGGGGGGGGGGGGCACAAGGAAGTGCTTACCATCACTTCTCTCGTACCAGCGACGATTTACTCTCTGTCGGGCATTCAATCTGTAACGACGTACTAATCAGTAAAAGCATTTTAATCAACTTCTTTTAGTTCAATTATTTACTCACTTACCTTAACAAAATAAATCATTTGTTATTACTTACGTGTGTGAATTCATACCTCGTACACTGTAACTTAACTCGCGCAAGTAGCTACTGGGTTGACGAAGGTGCTGGCTGCCATCTCAGGTATAAAGTGCGATGGGGGTTTTAGTCGGTATGGTTGGAGAAATCCAGTCAGCCCGACACTACATGTAAGAACATCTTTAGGTATGCGTAATGCAAAAAAAAAAAAAAACAAACAAACGCCTAAATCTCGTCATAAATCTTATCACTAATTAGTAAGAGTCATAGTTTAGCAATCAGCGACATCTTAGTGGTTCCCGCTATAAGTATCCTCCTTGAGAGGAGAAACAATCAGCTGCCTCTACGAATAACAGGTCTTGAGGGTTGCCGGCCCACTCGACTTTAACAGTTGGCACAAGTAATTCAAAAAAGCCTCGGATGAGATCATTTGCCGGCGAGCCAACTGGCTCACTAGTTGTTACTTGTGCTGAACCTGTTCCCACAAGGCACCCTGACGGGTTCCCTTGCTTGGTGCCCGGTTGTAGCAAGACTTTTGCCACCTCTCCCGGTAGAGGTGTGCATACTCATATATATATATATATATATGTATATATTAAAAAAAAAAAAAAAATTAAAAAAAAGACAAGAAAAAAATTTCTTTCCTATCGGGGAATCGATCTAACGCATCAGAGACACGAGGATCATTTTTGCGAAATTTCTATTCGGTTTTTCGAAAACGCATAAATATTTATGTTTTGTAAATACAATAAATATTCTCATGAACTACTACAAATATGAAAAGTTTCAAAAAAAATCGGAAAGGAGTTAGTTTTACGGTCCTCCCATAAGGGTATAACAAAGAAATAGAGAGAACCCCCTTCTCCTTTAAACTAAATGCTTACAGAAGTACCTTATTTTATTTAGCGTTTGCCATGTTTATTTCAGAGAAAACTATCCCTCCGTTATATATTACGTTCACAAGAACTATCGAAGCGAAGAAATTCCAAAAATTATCGAAAAACAGGCTATAATTTAACAGAATTTAGGAATAAATCAGGGTAGTAAATAAAGCTGTGAGAAGAACAGAATTCGCAACAGAAACCAATCGCCACGCAGATCTATGTTGTAACAAAATAACAGAATACATCGTTAATAGTAAACGAACTCCTGTCTTTTACTCTGTCCTTACAAGATGGAAGCTTGAAAGAGTAAAATTTTATTATCAAGCAGTTTGAGAAGGCGCAGGAGGCATGTGTCCGTGCACAGTATAGAAATTGAAGATTCTTACATGACTATACGAATATATATATGTAAGGACAGTAGTTTTAGCTATATTGAATTTAGCGCGTAAATAGGTTAGGGCATAAAACAGGTGGCGTTAGTGCTACAAAGAAAGCAGGAGTGAAAAGATACAGAGATTAAGAGATATATGTAAGAAAATGAATCAAGAAACAACAGTGTGGATATTAGCATTGAATGTTGTTTCTTTGTTATTACAGGTAGGATAAATAATTAGTCTAAGTTGCTACATTATTATTTTGTTCAAAATAAAATAAAATCTTTGTTATTACAGAGAAACAATTCTACCTATTATCTACCCATAACCTGCACAATATATAAGACATTATAAAACAACATTCTCGTTGGAATTCACAACAGAAAGGAAAAAAGAAGGTAAGAATAAAAGATGGAGCAGTTGCAATTTACTTTTACGATTAAAGCGACAGATGATCAGAAAAAGAATGTGCTCTGTATAACCTCAATCGGCACATCGAATGGCCACGTATATGCAATTCCGGATGAGTATCAATCAGTTACACAACACAAAGAAATTATAGCACAACCGATATTCAATAAGATAAAAAAGTCGTTAACGAGAAGGCACCAAATAAAGAAAGTATGGATCGATTTTACAGAAGAATTAGCGAACGTTTACTTAGACGAAGGAGGGAATCCACATATAAAGGGATTGTTCCTAGAAGAGATACTGGAGAAACCGGAGGATAGGTCACAAACTTCAGAGGAACCACTGATGAAAATGTTAGAAAAGTTGCTCGAAAAGAGTCAAATACAGTCGGAAAGTACAGGAAAAAGGGCAGAACAATTCATGATTGGGAGATTTGATGGAAGGAATTTAGACGCAGATCAATGGATCACGAGTTTCGAAAAAGAGTGTGAACGATTTGACATCTCTGAGGACTATAAAAAAATTGAAATCTTGAAATCATTCATGGATAAGAGCGCCACAGATTGGTACAGTTGTACATTGTTAAAACTTACGATTGAAGCAAGCTGGGAAGAGTGGAAAAGAATCTTCTGCAGAACATTCGTCAGCAAATGTTGGTCTAGGATAAGATATGCTCTGTCGTTTAGATATCAAACGGGTCCTTTGCTTGATTATGCGATAAAGAAAGAGAAACTTTTATTAGAAGCAGGAAGATCGATGGACGATGGAACGTTAATTGATTTAATTGCAACTGGCCTGCCAAATTTTATAGCTGATAGGACTGATAGAGAAAAATTAAGAGAGACAGAAGATTTATATAATGAAATAACGAAATTAGAATATCTAGTTCTCAAGAGCGACCCTGGTATAAAAAAGAATAAGAATTACGATAACAAAGAAAAGACAGAAAGAACACCATGCGAAACTTGTAAAAAGAAAGGCAAAGGCGTACGCTTCCACCCTGCAGCCGAATGCTGGTTTAAAGATAAGAAATACGAAACGAAGCATACCAATAATTCAATATTAGAAGTAGAACTAAGTGATGAAGATCCAAAAAACTATTAACTCCACCATTAATCGAACTTAAAATAACACTGAACAACACGTTCGATGTAACCGCTATTTATGATTCAGACTCAAACATCTCACTAATAAATGCAAGACTAGTACACTTGAAACATAGGAGAACTAATTTGAGACAAAAAGTTAATTTAAGAACGATTAATGGTGTGTATAAATTAGAAGAATTAATAAGAATCAAAGCAAAGATATTGAATATAGAAGAAGATATAGACGTATTCATAATTAATAATGAAAATTTCAAATATGACTTTTTAATAGGATTAGATTGCATAAAGAAATTTAAACTAACAAAGAATGAAAAATTAGAGATAGAACAAGAAAAATCCCATTTAATGGAGAAACAAGAATACCAAATGAACTTCAATGAACATGTAGATTTAGACAGTTTCCAAGTCTAACAAATCACTTAAATCATTATGAAGAAAAAATAATATAGAATCTTATAGACAAATATAAAAATATATTTGCTAGAGATAAATATGATATAGGCGTAGTAAAAGACTATAAAGCCAGAATAGATCTCATAGTAGATAAATACTGTAGCTAGAGGCCTTACCGATGCACAATTGAAGACAAAAAAGAAATAGAAGAACAGATCTCAGAATTACTTAAAAGAAATCTAATAGAAGAATCATATAGTCCTTTTGCTGCTCCAGTTACATTGGCATACAAAAGAGATGAGAATAAAAAATCAAGACTATGCATAGATTTTAGAGACTTGAATAAAATAGTAGTTCCCCAATCACAACCATTCCCATTAATTGAGGATTTAGTAGTAAAAACAAGGGACTGCAAATATTTTTCAAAATTAGACATAGACTCAGCATTTTGGTCTATTCCTCTTCGAATTGAAGATAGAAGAAAAACAGGATTTGTTACCCAAGAAGGTCAATTTCAATGGACGTGCCTTCCGTTCGGACTGAAGACGTCGCCAGCCATTTCTCAGAGAATATTAAGCAACATAATAAGAAAACATAGGTTGTCAGACTTCACGGTAAACTACATCGATGATATACTGATTTTTCAAAATCTTTTAAAGAACATGTAGAGCATCTGTCACAATTATTAGGAGCAATAATGGAAGAAGAGTTCAGATTAAAACTCTCTAAATGCACATTTGCATTAGATTCCGTACAATACCTAGGTCACATCATAAAACACAACTCAATTTCGCCAATAAGAGATAATCTAATTTCAATAAAAAAGTTTCCAATACCGAAAAATCAGAAGAATATCAGACAGTTCTTAGGGAAGATTAATTTCTACAACCAATACGTTCCGAAAATCTCACTAATTTTAGAACCCTTACATAACTTACTAAGAAAGGGACAAAAATTCATTTGGTCAAAAAAATGCCAAGAAGCCTTTGAATATATGAAAGATTTCCTCTGCACTCAACCAACATTAGCCATTTTCGATCCCGGTCTACCGATACATATATACACGGATGCAAGTTTACAAGGTATAGGAGCTGTGTTAAAACAACCACAACTAAACGATGATCAAAAGATGGAAAAACCAGTGGCATATTTTTCAAAAAAACTCAATGAAGCACAAAAAAGAAAAAAAGCTATTTACTTGGAATGCTTAGCAATAAAAGAATCAACGAAATATTGGCAACATTGGCTTACAGGTAGACACTTCAAAGTATTCTCAGATCACAAACCATTGGAAAAGATGAATATTAAAGCTAGAACAGATGAAGAATTAGGCGATCTCACCTACTATTTATCACAATATGATTTTGAAATAATATATCACCCAGGTAAAGATAACTTAGAAGCAGACTGCTTAAGCAGAAACCCAGTATTAGAGTGTCACAAAGACGAAAATGATCAATTAAAAATTGTGAATTTAATAAAGATAGAAGATATTTATGAAGATCAAAAGAAGAATGATGATATAAAAACTAACAAAAATAAATTACGGTTAAAAGGGAATTTGTACTATAAAAAAGTAAGAAAGAAAGAGAAAATCGTACTATCAGAAGAATTCTGCAAGAGATTTATAAAAAACACCCACGAATATTTCTGTCACATCGGCATAAAACAAATGCAAAGAAAGATATTACCATACTATACAGCAAATAATATTTCAGAGAATATAGAGCGAATATACAAAAATTGTGAAATCTGTATAAAAAACAAGTCAAGGGGACAAGATAAGATTGGACTGATGTCTAATCTTGGTCCAGCAAAAGAACTATTTGAAATAGTTTCCATAGACACAATAGGGGGATTCGGTGGTTCACGATCCACAAAAAAATATTTACATCTTCTAGTAGACCACTTTACAAGATTTGCTTATATATTGACATCAAAAACACAAAGCGCGAATGATTTTATTAAGTTGACGAAAAACGTGCTAAAAGAAGACAATATAAAGATGATTTCGACGGACCAATACCCGGGCATAAACTCAAATGAATTCAAGAATTACTTGGAAAAGCAAAAAGTCACGTTGATTTTTACGGCAGTTAATGCTCCATTTTCCAATGGTTTAAACGAAAGAGTAAACCAAACCTTAGTAAATAAGATTAGATGTGCAATGAATGAAAAAAATAGTAGGAGTGCATGGACAACTGTAGCACACAACTGCGTAAGGAGATATAATGAAACGGAACACACAGTCACTAGATTTAGTCCAAAATATTTATTACGAGGGGAAGACACCTCAACATTACCAAAGGAGTTATAGAAAGAGAAGGATAATAATAGGCTAGACAATGATAGAACAATTGCCTTCAAAAATAGCACTAAATATCATGAATACAACAAGAGATTATATGATAAAAACAGAAAGGATTACGATTTTAATATCGGAGACTTAGTATATGTTGAAAATAGTAATCTACTAAATCGGAAAAAACTAGATGAATTGAGAATCGGTAATTACAGGATTTTAAACAAAATATCAAAATCAATATACGAAATCGATATAGGACACAAAAGAACAGTACTAAACTTGTTTCATATTTCTAAACTTATTCCGACTCCTAATGATTCAATTGGAATAGGTACTGCTGGCACCTGATTACGATTTTCTGTAATGTGTACCAAAAATTATGTACCAAAATTTTTTTCTTTCGGGGGGGGGGGGAGATGTAAGGACAGTAGTTTTAGTTATATTGAATTTAGCGCGTAAATAGGTAGATAAGTTAGATCTCTGGATTAAGATAGGTTAAGGAATAAAACAGGTGACGTCAGTGCTACAAAGAAAGCAGGAGTGAAAAGATACAGAGATTAAGAGATATATGTAAGAAAATTAATCAAGAAACAACAGTGTGGATATTAGCATTGAATGTTGTTTCTTTGTTATTACAGGTAGGATAAATAATTAGTCTAAGTTGCTACATTATTATTTTGTTCAAAATAAAATAAAATCCTTGTTATTACAGAGAAACAATTCTACCTATTATCTACCCATAACCTGCACAATAAATAAGACATTATATATATAATATAAATCAAAGATGGCACATTTGAATCGTCAGCTGAGCTACACTTAGCTTTTTTGTTTACCTTTTACTTTTATACGCGGAAAAAGAGTCGTCCAGCAGTCTGCACACTTACTTTTTATTCTTTATTTGTGTGTATTATCTTGTGATTAACATTATTCTCAGAGAGAATACATGTTAGTTTTGCTACGATGACGATTTTCTTCGTAAACAATACACACAACTTTTCTTACGGAGGCGAAAGCAATAATGTAACGAACGGTGCATATTCGAAATATTTAACCGCTGTGATGGATCGACCACACTATCGACATCCACTTCGGTACGAGGAACGTCTTCGGGCAAACCGTATCCGAAATATGCCGAACCACGGACGAAGGACCAAGACGTTGTGGTTCTGTTACCGCATAGGAAAAGCAGGACACCCAAAATCAAACACAAATTATCGATGGTCTCGGAAAATGCATGGGCGTTAATTCGTCGACAGGTGATGACGATTTAGAGTTATGGGACCAATCTGGATTCATGCTGCGAAACGACGTAGACGACCCTCTCACTAATGCAAAGTGGGGTGCGCAAGGATGGTGCAGACCAAGTTGCATACCAATAACGGTGATCTTGATAATCATCGTTCTCGTCGTTCTGTTACCCCTTCTTGATCATGCCACGGATAAATTCGTATTAAATTCTACGAGCATCGATGCCGAACTAACTTGTATGGATAGCTGTAGTATATCTCTCGTCGAATCTATACCAATTGGATTGAATTATAGCAATAATTCGGTGTTACACGAGACTACCTATGACTCTTGGATGAACCTAATCGCAATGGCCGAAAACACGATAGAGATAGCGTCCTTGTATTGGACCATGAGAAGACAGGACGTTTATCCGGATGACAGTGCGAAAGAGGGCGAGGCCGTATTCCAAGCACTTATTGAAGCAGGACGGGACAAACAAATTTCATTAAATGATAAGCATACAGAACGCGTATGTTAAGGGTATTGCTTCCCTTACGGTGAGATCGCCAAGACGAAAAGTTCCATTAGAATAGACAAATGTGCCATCTCTATATATATATATATGTATATATAGAGGTATATACATAGAGGTATACAAAACCTTGCAAGACGTGTGGGCATATGGGCAGAGGTATAGAATACCACCCAGAAGAGAGATGCTGGTTTAAACCAGAGAGACGAGATAAACCAAAAACTATACCAAATGATTCAGTAATAGAGGTGGATCTAAATATGGAAAAAAACGAATAATCACACCATTGATCAAATTTAAGACGACAGTTGAAAATAAGATAGACATAATGGGAAAACATACGATTCAGGTTCTTAGGTCTCTTTAATAAACTCGAAATGGATAAAGATAAGGGACAATAGTAGAGATGAAAACAAAATATTTTTAAAGTCTGTCAATGGTGTGAATCCTACAAATGGATTAATAAAAGTAAAAATAAAGATACTTAATATAGAAAGAAAAGTAGATGTGTACATATTTGAGAGAGAGGATTTTAAAGATTTTATAATAGGATTAGATATAATCCCCGTCTTCAAATTGAGATTAGACGAGAATATAAGAATTTCACAGAAAATAGAAATAAAGATAGAAAAACCAGAGGATAATATTAAGCAAAACGAAAGGTCATATTACAAATTATTCAATTAATTTCAACGAACATGTGGAAGAGGATGAATTCCAAGCAAGAATAGAACACTTAGATAGAGATAAACAAAATAAGATAGAAAGTGTATTCTTTTTGGGAAGAATTTGGAAGAGTCGCAGAAAGCAGTAAAGCTAATTGAACGTTCTTCAAAAGAATTGAAGCCGGTTAGTAGGGCAAACGTTGGTGTACGGTCAAAAAATTCGAAAGTCCGCCCTCAACTGGTTTCTCGAGTGCGTGGATTATGGGATAGCGAGGGGCTGGGGGGGGGGGGGATCGAGCCGGTACAAGAAGTTAGCGAGCTACGGTTAGGGGTCGAGCAAAGGTCTTACTTCCGGAAAATAATAGAAGCTAAGTATCAGAGGCGATGAAAGAAGTAACTGACGAGATAAATCTACCAGCCGGTCGTTTAATAAGATTCATATCGGTTTGGGAAGGCCTATGCAATGACCAAGTAGTAACTGAGTAGATCAAAGGGTACAAGATACCATTTAATCGAAAGGTTACTCAACCTGTTCCAACTAAGGAACCATGTTGGTCGGCATTTGAACTACAGTTAATCGCTAAGCAAATTAGTAAGCTTTTAGAGAAAGGTGCTATTAGGAAGTGCCAAGATTAACCCGGTCAGTTCATATCGAAAATTTTCCTCATTCCCAAGCCGGTTAGATCTTGCCGTCTGATTTTAAATTTAAAAAATCTCAATGAGTTTATTTTGACGGAACATTTTAAATTAGAGGATATAAGGAAGGTTAGGGACCTAATGAAACAAGGCTGCTATATGGCAACACTGTATTTAAAAGATGCGTACTACTTGGTGTCAATAGATGTCGAGTATAGAAAATATTTGAGATTTATATTTATTGGTGAACTTTATGAATTCACGTGTTTTTCTTTCGGACTTAGTACGGCACATTACGCTCAGGCCAAAGCAGCTGCCAAACCCTCAACCGCATGAAGGTTAGAACGGATCGTCAATAATCACGATCGCACACCGACGTGCCAACTCAATCATTTCAGTCATCTCACGTTGCTGGCAACAGCAACAGCCACAGTCTTCTCATCGACCTCGTCGCATCAGGTACGCGTGCTCATTGATCCTGGGTCAGAAATCTCGTTCATCTCTGAAAGTCTCACCAGACAATTAAATCTTGAACGGCGACACTCAACGCTTGACATCTACTGAGTTGAAGGAAGAAGGACGTCTCAAACCAGAGGTATGATCACCTTCGACCTTCACTCCAGATATAGACCACTCTCAGTAAAAATCTCGGCTAATATTCTGAAGACGGTCACCCGCATCCTGCCATCTGGCGAGATCTCTCACGAACTTGAATGGCCTCACCTGAGGGGCTTAAACCTCGCTGCACCAGTGTTTCTCACCCCTAGAACAGTAGACGTGATCATCGGAGCAGACTTTTACGGACAGCTCATCAGGCCTATCATCATCAGGCATTCAGCCAGGGCCCCCATTGCTCAACTGTCCATCTTCGGGTAGCTAGTCATCGGCCCAATTCATGCACCGGTCACGCTGGCAAGGAAGGCACATCAAGGCATCTCACAAGCAACGAACTCCTGCCTGCAAGACCTATTAACCAAGTTTTGGGTTCAAGAAGAGGCTCCGACGACAATTGACCCTCAACTCACTCCAGAAGAACTGGAATGTGAACACCATTTCTAGACTACCCTCACAAGGGATCTGACAGGGCGTTACGTCGTCAGAATACCTCTCAACTCGTCCCAAAACTCTTTGGCGTATCTCAGCATACGGCTCACGCATGTCTTCAAAGAACTGTAACACGGCTTGGCAGAGACCGTCAGTATCAGCAACAGTACACTCATTTCATGCGAGAGTTCGAAGAGGCTGGTCACATGACCAAGTTCGACGACAGCTCAGCGAGCAGAAGGCCACACTACTATCTGCCGCATTATGGCGTTCTCAAGCCAGACAGCTCAACAACCAAGCTCAGAGTGGTCTTCAACGGCTCAAGCGCAAGCTCCACGGGCCACTCTCTCAATGACCTCATGCACGCTGGTCCGAATTTAATGCTCAACATATTCGATCTGCTCATCTGGACACGCTGCCGCAAGTACCTGTTCGCCATGGACATCACAAAGATGTATCGGCAAATTAAGATTCACCCAGATGATTGAGATCTCCAACGGGTATTGTGAGTAGACGAGCAGCTCAAGGAATCTTACTTCCAATTTACGACGGTTACGTATGAAACCAAGGCAGCACCGTTCTTAGCAGTAAGGACGCTGCTTCAACTTGCGGAAGACGAAGGCTCAAATTACTCGCTCGCGGTGGAACCAAAATCACTCACGAGCGATACGTCAACGAAATTTTCGGAAGAGCCGAAACATTGGAAGAGCTGACTCAGACCGCTCATCAACTCATACGGCTGTGCCAGGCGGGCGGCTTCCAACTGGCTAAGTGGCATTCCACCTCTAAACAGCTATTAGCAGAGCTCCTTTCTGAACGTGTCAAGGACTCAGGCATCTCATTCGACGATTGCGACACCAAAATTCTTGGGACACGATTGTCATCTCAATAAAACACGTTCAACTTCTTAACCATTTCAGCAACTTACTCCAACAGATTCTCGAAGCGCCTCATCTTATCAGAAGTAGCACAAATCTTTGATTTATTGGGATTTACCGCACCAGTTGTTATCAAAGCCAAGATGTTCCTCCAATCACTTTGGCTATACTCTCTCAACTGGGACGACGCACTCCCAGAACCACTCATAACTCAATGGCTCAGCATCAGACAGGAGCTCACTAGTCTGGCCAGACTCTCCATTCCTCAGTGGTTCAACACGTTCGCTGACTCGGCGGTTGAACTGCATGGTTTCGCTGATGCATCGCAATTCGCAATGGGAGCCGTTGTGTATCTGACCGTCAACTCACCGTCCACTGGCGCCAACGTCTCACTCATCTGCTCAAAAACGAAAGTTGCTCCACTCAAACGACTAACCATCCCGCGGTTAGAGCTCACAGCAGCGCTGCATGTTTACGCTACTCTAAACATGAGCATAACAAATATTCATTTGTGGACAGATTCTTAAGTAACACTTACATGAATCGAGGCTTATCCCTCAAAGTGGAAGGATTATGTCCTCAACCGTGTAACCAAAATCCAAGAACTCACCGAGAGTGCTCATTGAAGGCATGTACCAAGCACATCGACACCTGCTGGCTGTGCGTCGCGTGGGATAACCACAGATCAGCTCGAAGAACACCCTCTATGGTGGACGGGACCATCATGGATGACTCCACAAACGGCCTCATGACCTGCTCAAACTGGCGAGGCTCCGGATGACATATGTGCTCAAAAAGCTCGTGCAAGCGTTACACATAACGCAGTACGATCCTCTCCAGAATGTCATTGGGACCTCATCTAAAAGTACTCAACTCTCCACAAACTGCTCAGGGTCAATTCTCTCTGTAGTAGAGGAATAATCAGGAGATTCTCGAGGAGGATTGACTAAACCCCAGCAGTCCTCGTCTCAGCTGCCTGGAAGACTCGCGACTCTTCTGGGCCAAGGTAACACAAGCAGCATTCTTCCAAGAAGAACTCGCTCTGCTCTATCGACAATCTCACCTGCCAAGCTCACACCCACTCAGCCGACTAACCGCCTTTATTGACAATAAAGGTGTGCTCAGGGTTGGCGGTCGTCTCAAGAAATCAAAACTCTGTTATGAAACGAAACATCTTGCAATCCTCCCTCGGACCTCAAGACTATAAGAACTCATCATCGCTCACGCTCACAAGCAGACGATGCATGGAGAAACTCAGTCAACTCTGGCGTTTATCAGGCAACTCTACTAGATCATCGGAGGTAATACCCCAGTCAAGTCCAATGTTCTCAGGTAGTATGGAATCTATGGTGGAAAAAAGTGCTGCCAAAGTTTCATTGTCAGCAGTAACAAGCAAAGTGTCATTGATGGCAGATTCCTCCTGCAAAACATCTGCTGGCCACATGGAGCATCCTTTAAAAGATTATGCGAATTATACTACTCGAATATTATCCAAAAATACGGAGAAAATCCTTCGGTCGTTTTTGATGGATACACCGACGAGTTTATAGGAATAAAATGGTACGAAAGATACCGCCGACGACAACGGAACATGGTACCAGATATAGAGTTCAACGAGACCACAATAGTTACTTTAAATCAAGAAAGGTTTCTTTCGAATGTAAAGAACAAAATGAAACTGGGGCAGATTCTGTCTGAATATTTACGTATGCACGGTCTCAACATGAAACATGCAGAAGAAGATACCGCCGCGCTTATAGCGAATACAGCGATAGAGCTGAAACAAAGTACGGGCTGCGAAATTGCAGTTGTTGGTATTGACACCGACCTGCTGGTTTTGTGGATCGGCTTATCAGATTCCAGTCCTCTGTATTTTGACCGGTTCGGTTAATGCTGAACATGGGACGAGAGGGATACAACAAGAGACGTCTGCTAATGGGAGTAGTGCTCTTCGTACTACTGTACGTACTATTGTACTGAAAAAAGCTACACTCTTAAGATTAGCAATAATTAGGCTTGTGTCCTGCCGGCTGATCCGGAGTCTTATAGAAGGATTGTGAGAATTTTGAAGTCATCGAACGCTAATTTTCACACATATCAATTATAACAGGAACGGTCGTTTCGGGTTGTCTTGCTCAACATTCATCATTCCCTCGATTTGAATGCCCTAAAGGACGAACTTCAAGAGCTTGAGCATGAAGTTGTAAACATAAGCAACATAAGACACAGGGTAACACATAACCCGTTATCAATGTTCTATATTGACTTGAAACAGAAATCAAATAATATTACAGTATAGAATATAAACAAACTAAACAATGCAATAGTCAAAATTAAACCACCCCTAAAAAAGAAAGAAATAGTTCAATGTAACAGGTGCCAAAGGTACAGTCACACTCAGAGGTATTGCAATCGCACATACCAGTGTGTCAAATGTGCAGGTCAACACGCAACGGCTGATTGCAAAAAATCCGTAGAGATTTTACCAATCTGTATTCTATGTAGCACCCTCCATATTGCGAACAACAAAGGATTTCCACGATATCAAGAACAGATTAAGAACATTCCCTAAACCAAGGCTCAAGGAAAATAATAATATTCAGACCAACCTACAAGCCGACCAGGTGGGGAAAAACAAACATTACACAAATCCACTTGTGTCTTATCCTCAGGCTACGAAGGGAAATAATCACCTGTCAAATAATCCAAACCTGGAGACATCCAATATCGAAAATACAAGCAATTGTACAGAATCTTCCGAAAGTCTGAGGAAATTGGAAAAACTTATCGAAAAACAATCTGAGCAAATAAATTACCTCATCTCATTATTAACAGTTATCGTAAGTAAATTGTCAAGTATCGGCAAATAATGAAGACTCCACGTATCGCGGTTTGGAATGCCAACGGTCTAATGATACGAAAAGTTGAATTGGAAGCTTTCTTGAAACATCAGGACATACAAATAATGCTGGTATCTGAGACACACTTTACTGACAAAACCTACTTCAAAATTTTTTGCTTTAAGGTTAACTGCACGAATCATCCTAGTGGAAAAGCACATGGAGGTACAGCGATTATAATTAAATCTAGTCTGAAACATTACGAACTTGCAATCCTATAAACAAGACTATCTTCAGGCAACAAATGTAATGATTTACGACTGGCATAGCCCACTAGCTATCTCGGCAGTCTACTGATCCCCTAAACACAATATTCAAAAGCAGAATTCGATCATTTCTTGGAAAGTCTGGGCACTAATCGTTAACTATATCGTTAACAGATTTACCATAATGTTCATAAATAGATATATCAGAGATCGGAGGAATATAAATCCCTTCCAATAATAATAGATCTAGAATTAAAGAAAACTGTAACGAAAATCTGTTCCACATGCTTTAATTTAACCTTTAACTGTCAAGAGGAAAGATGTTCACAAACAGCAATTAGCACACCACATCCCCTCTTAAGCAAATTATTGGAATCATAACGATCACCCCTATAAACATTAAAATTATCTAAGCCTAGCTCTGAGTTAGAGATGCTATCACAAAGCTACGTTTCAACAAAAATAATAATGTCATGATTAAACGGTAAAGAGGCGACGTTGCATCTCAAATCCGACATTTTAGTTCTTAGGCTTCGTACATTTTGTTAGTAGATTCTCAGAGAGATGATAAGTTTTTTGAATGTGTATTGTTTTTAACGATTTTAGGAGTACCGTTAAAATACCTATTACACATATTAGATACACCTTTATCCGTTAACGCTTTCAGCTCATACTTTAATGATTTCAAATGCTCTTGTTGAGACCTTGTACCATCAAGTTGATCAATAAGTACACGAAGATATGGAGGAATGTCTCGTTGAACTAAATGAAGAAATTTTTCAGCTGGCTGATAAGAATCGTTGTCATAATCGCGATTTTCGATATTCTTTCGGACGATCTGTGCTACAACTTTTATAAGTGCTTCTTGCTGCTTGATATTGAGGGAATCCGGATCACGAAGCCAGTTTTCACATAACTTGCTCTCACTGAAGCATTTATAGAAGATCAATGTTTCTTGCTGCTTATCGATGTAGATATCTTCTCCGAAAAATTCCTTCAATTTTTTATACAAAACTATTTTTGTTAAATATTTATACAACGCAAACTCATGCCGGATAAACCCGCGTTGTAAACAGTGTAGAGCGAAGCATCACACCATGCTCCACGATCCCGAACGTCCTCAACCGACAATCGCACCAAACACGGAGCCATCGCCTTCAACCTCATGATCTCACTAGAACTCAGGTTCAATCGTCCACTCAACATTTTCTCACTGCTCGCATAACTCAACGCTGCTTGCAACAACAATTGCTACGGTTCATACTCAAGTGCTCACTTACCATGCTTATCTACTCAAGACACATCTACTGGTTCGGAGCTTACTTTCATCTCCGAGCAACTCATCAATAAGCTCAACATCAAGCGCTAGCACTCATCAATATCAATCATCGGGATTGAAGGGAAGAGAACAACTCAAACCCACGGTATGGTAAATCTTACTTTGGGTTCCATCTACACGAGCTCAAAGGTCACATTCTCAAGACTGTTTCCTCCATACTGCCATCGGTCAAACACACAATCAGAAGTGGTCTCATCTCTCAAATTTGAATCTGGCCGATCCTCATTTCCTCGAGCTTCGCTGCATTGACATCATTATCGGAGCCGATACATATGGGCAAATCATCGAGCCAAACATCACCAAAGGCTCCAGGTCAATGTCAATAGCTCAACTCTCCATTTTTGGATGGCTGGTTCTCGGTCCGGTTCACTCATTGGACTCATCATCTCATCAAGCACGTCATGTCACCACTCAAGTAAATGATAACGAGCTGCAAGATCTACTCACAAAATTTTGATCCAAGAGAAGTTACCATCCGACGCTACAAGTGTGCTAACTCCAGAAGAGAAGGAGTGTCAACACCATTTCCGTACCACTCATTCGCGTGATAACTCAGGACATATTACCTGCCAAACCATGGAGTACTCAAACCAGACAGCACAACAACTAAGTTGCGAGTAGTGTTCAATAGCTCGAGCAAAACCATATCGGGATACTCACTCAACAATCTCATGCATACCGGTCAGAACCTACTGTTGGACATTACTGACGTACTCATATGAATCCGTCATCATCGACACATCTACGCGACTGACATCACGAAGATGTACCGACAAATCAAAGTGCATGAGGATGATTGGGACTTGTAACAGATTCTGTGGATAGACAAAGAGACTCAATATTATCTCACCACGGTTACATATAAAACGAAGGCCGTTACTTTTCTCGCAGTACGGACATTGCAGCAACTAGTGGAGGATGAAGGACATCGCTACCCGTTAGCTGTGCCTTCACTATTGAAAGGCAGATATGTTGATGACACATTGGTGTACTCATCTATTCTTTTGACTCATTAAAGACGACAATTGCGCATTTCCACGCATTTAATTTGTGTAATTATTTAAGACCGTTGTAGCGAATCCTTTTGTTTCCAGCGAACCAACGGCAGGGCGATTTTCAAATACATATATACGAATATAGATGGCGTTAGATATCTTATATTTATTTTATTTTATTTGTAGGGAGGTGAGAACAGGTTTCTTTATCAACTATATTCTATGTAAAAAGAATATTACTAATAATAATAATAATGATAATAATAATATAATAATAACATTAATTAAAAAATAAAAGAGGAAAATTATAAAGTAACAAGGAAAATGAAAAAGTAACAACGAAAATTAATAATAATAATAATAATAATAATAATAATAATAATAATAAATGGCGGACGAAAGAGAATCCGTAAACCAAGGATTTCTATTACAAGTATTTGATGGGACTCATTACGAAAAATGGAGGTATAAATTAAAATTATTCTTGGAACTGAAAGAATGCAATGAAGTTATTGAACTTAATGAAAGGCCACCAACGATCACAGAAGACGTATGGAAGAAAAAAGAAATAAAAGCAAAGAATTATATTGTGAACAGTGTAACAAATACTCAACTAGAATTAATTATTTCTGAAAGAAGTGCCAAAGAGATGATTGATAAATTAGATGGAAACTTCTTAATAAAAAGTAGTGCAGTTAAATTATTATGTAAGAGAAAACTACTTGATTTGAAAATGGATGAAAATGAGAATCCAACAAATTTTTATAACAATTTTGAGAAACTAGTAAACGAACTTAAAACTGCTGGAGAAAGGGTAACAAACGAAGATAAGTTGAATTATTTTTTGTTAACACTACCGGGAAGCTGGTCGCATATAGTTGATATTGTAGATGCGTTACCAGAAAAAGAAAAAACAGTGGAATTTGTTAAATCGAAATTAGAATTAGAATTTAGGAAAAGACAAAGTGAGAATCAAAATCCTAGAAGCAGTTACGAAAATTCAAACGTATTCAAAGCTGAAAAAGGAAAAGATAGAACGTGCTACAGATGCGGAAAGCAAGGTCATTTCCAATATCAGTGTACGTATCAGTACGGTGATAGAAATTCGTGGGAAGGTACACGAAGAGGACAGCAAACGCGGGGAAATGTACGATGGCAAAATCATGAACAACAACGAAACGGCAATTTTCAAAACAGAGGCAGAGGCAACCGAGGACGAGGTAATCAACAACGACAAGATCGCTTTGAACCCAAGGTCTTTACATCATTAGCAGAGGTTAGCGATAATAACAGCATTAAGGTAAACATTTGGGAAAATAAGCTAGAATGGATTTTAGATAGTGGATGTTCCGATCATATAATAAATAGTGATAAATACTTCGTAAAATCAAAAACATTAGAAAACCCGATTAATGTAAAAGTAGGAGATGGTCGTACACTTAAAGCAACTATTGTAGGCGATGTTAGAGCTAAATTTGTAACAAATTTTAATGAAACTGAAATCAAATTAACAAATGTATTCTTTGTCAAAGAAATGGATAGGAATTTAATGAGTTTCGGAAAAGTCGCCGAAAATGCGAAAATTATATCGTCAGGAAATACTTCAAAAATTTATAGTAGAGAAAATGAATTAATAGGAGTTGCAATCAAAGAAAATAATTTATATAAAATAAATACTATGTTCACAAGAAGCCAAAATTACGTAACTGAAAGTATAGCTAATGGTATGACATTGAAAGAGAAATACCATAGAATGCTCGGACATGTAAATTTTAATTATTTGAATACTTTAAGTAACAATAACTTAGTCGTAGGTTTGCCAAATAACTTAGAAAAGGAATTTTTGAAATGTGGTACCTGTATACAAAACAAAATGACAAATACTAAATTCAAAAATGAAAGGCACAGATCAAAAGACATAGGTGAAATAATTCACGCGGATGTAAATGGACCACATAAAACTATAGGGTTTAGGGGTGAAAAATATTTCCTAGTTTTAATCGATGATTATAGTAAAGTAGCAAAAATTTATGTTATGAAAGGAAAAGATGAAGTTTATGACTGTATTGTAAGCTACGTAAATCTAGTTGAAAATTTAACCGGAAAAAGAATAAAAAAATTAAGATGTGATAACGGTAGAGAATTTTTAAATAAAGATATGTACAACTTTGCAAAAGAAAAAGGATTCTATATTGAACCATGTCCTTCGTATGTTCATGAACTGAACGGAACAGCCGAGAGATATAATAGGTCAATAATGGAAACGGCGAGATGTTTATTAGCAGACGCGAAAATTCATGCTAGATTTTGGCCAGAAGTAGTTCAAGCAGCAGCTTATTTGAAAAATAGAACGTTAGCTAATACCATAGAAAAGAAGACTCCGTATGAAATTATGATGGGAGAAAAGCCAAATATTATAAACCTCACATTATACGGTAGTAGAGTTTTTGTTCGAGTTCCAGAAATTAAAAGAAAAAGTAAATGGGATAGGAAAGCAGATATTGGAGTAATAGTTGGTTATGATGTCGTAGGTTATAGAGTTTTAGTAAACAATAGAGTTTTTGTAGCTAAGCATGTAGAAATAATTGATCAAAATGTAAAATTAGTAGGGTTAAATGGTATGGATGACTCTAAACTTTCTTCTACTCCATCTCTCGAGGTGAGTAGGGAATGTAAAACTGAACCAAAAAATGAACGTGAAACTGAATTAGAAGAGAAACTTGAAAATGAAAGAAACAGAAATGAAATCTTAGAACCGAGTACTAACAATGAAAATTTGAACATAATAAGAAGGTCTGAAAGAAAGAAAAGTCCAGTAAAAAGATATGGAGATCCGATAACTAATTGTATCTATGTAAACTTTGTAAGTGCTGATAGTCCCGAGAACTATCATGAAACAATAAATAATAATGAGAGCGAGAAATGGCAAGAAGCCATGGACAAAGAAATTGATTGTTTAAATAAAAATGCAACATGGAAGTTAGTCGTAAAACCGAAAGACAAAAAAGCACTTGATTTAAAGTGGGTCTATACAAAGAAAGGAGACAATAAATATAAGGCGAGAATCCTTAGGTAGTAAAAGGATTTCAGCAAAAAGAGATAATTGATGATATTTATTCACCAGTTGCGAGGACACAAACATTAAAAATTTTACTAAATTATTGTGTACAAAATAATTTTCAAATTGATCAAATGGACGTAGAATCAGCGTTCCTTAATGGAAAAGTAAAATCAGACGTTTATGTGAAACAACCTTAAGGTTATGATGATGATTCAGGAAGAGTATGTAAATTAGACAAGTCTTTGTACGGACTACGCGAAAGTCCACGCGCATGGTATGAATGTTTAGATAATTACTTAAGCGAATTAGGTTTCGAGAAAAATAAAATTGATTATTGTTTATATTTTATGAAAGTCAAAAGTGAAAAGGTTTATTTAATTATTTTTGTTGATGATTTATTATTAGCAAGTAAGGATAGAAAGTCAATTGAATATATCAAAAGAAAATTAACTGAAAAATTTCGAATGAAAGATATGGGACGAGTTAAAACGTACTTAGGTATGAATATTAATTATGATTGTAGTAAAAATTACATGACTTTAGATCAAAAGGACTATATTGAGTCTTTAGCGAGAAAATATAACCTAGAAAATGCGAAACTGTATGCTACTCCAATGGAACAAAACTTAAAATGTGAGCCTGCTTTAACAGCATCAAATGATATAAAATATAGAAACTTAATTGGTGCACTGCTAAATATAAGTTCAAGTACTAGACCAGATATATGCTATTCAGTAAATTACTTAAGTAGATTTCAAAATTGTTACGACCAGAGTCATAATAAATATGCACTAAGAATATTAAAGTATCTATACTATACGAAAGAATTAAAATTGGTTTATAAGAAAAATCTAAATGCTAATACTTTAGAATGTTATGTTGATGCCAATTGGGCAAGAGACATAGTTGACAGAAAATCAACAACGGGATATGTAATTAAAATGTATGGAAACACTATTTATTGGAAATCAAAAGAGCAGAATATTGTAACAAAGTCGTCTACCGAAGCTGAGTATGTTGCGTTATCAGCATGTGTGAGTGAATTAAAATTAAGTAAAGATTTGCTAAAGATATTTGAAATAGATATTAAGAATCCAATTAAAATTTATGAGGATAATGCAGGTACGATTATTATTAGTAAATATGGAAATCTAACAAAAAATTCAAAATATATTGAAACACACTATCATTTCGTAAATGAAAATTATTTAGAAGGTATAATTGATTTAATTAAAATTGATACAGATAAAAATCCTGCTGATATTTTCACTAAAGCATTAGGACGAATTAAATTTGAAAAATTTAGAAAAGAATTACAATTAGAATAGGACTAAGTAATTGAGAATTTTAAAATCTATGGCAATATAAATGTAAGGAGGCGTGTTGAGATGTGTACATTTCTATTGTAAAGTTAAATGTATGTGTTGTAGCGCAAGAGCATGTGTTGGTGTACTACTGTTCATGAGAGAGACGCACACATGTAAGTCTCCCCACTTTACTTCATGTAAGATTAGTATATAAGGGACAGCGACTAGCTGTATAGGGCTCTCTCTGTTAGAAGAATTAAATAGTTAAAGTAAAAGTAATAGCACGTGGCACAGAAGAACTTGTAATAGATATAATATATAGATTTATTAAACTTTTATCACTCATATTATAAGATATTTTTCCTCATTAATTTAACAGTTCCTAGACATTGTGCACACGGCAAGCGTACTCAGCCAGCGAGTTACAAGCCGTACGCAGCAAACGGCTGAACGATCAGCACCTACGGGACAATCCTCATCAACGCCGACCTGGGACATCGCAAATCATTCCCATGGATCTTTATCATTGCCGACGTATCGCATCTGATCATTTGGGCAGATTTCCAGTTCCAACCTAATCTCTCCGTAGACCTTCGTGAACGACGCCTCATTGATAACCTAACGCAGATGTCATCTCAAGGAAAGCTCGTGATTCTCGCGCAAACAATCGTCTCGTCCATTCATCCTGACGGACCGCACGTCAAGCTCCTGAAGGAATTCGTTTACCTAACCTCGCCGTCGGTCAAGAAGCAGCTGCCCACATGGTACGTCATTACATCGTAACGAAAGGTCTACCCGTCTACGAGCTGGTACGTAGATTGCCTCCCGACAAGTACAAAGCCGCCAAGGCGGAGTTTCAACATATGCTGAACAAAGGTATTTGTCAACCATCCAAAAGCTCATGGGCCAGCCCTCTTCACCTCGTCACCAAAAAGAACGGAGACTGGAGGCCATGTGGCGACTACAGGAGACTGAACGCGATAACAGAACCAGACCGTTATCCAATTCCGCATTTGCACGATTTCGCGCACAGTTTAAATGGTTGCACGATATTTACAGTTATCGACCTGGAACGCTCATATAATCAGATTCCAGTAGCTCCGGAGGATAGCTCAAAGACAGGCGTCATCACACCGTTTGGCGTTTTTGAGTTCAACGTCATGCCCTTCGGACTCCGGAACGCAGCAAGGACTTTCCAGCGTTTTATGGACAGTACGCTGCGAAGATTGGATTTTTGCTACTGCTACATCGACGATATCTTAGTAGCGTTGGCAACACCGAAAGAGCACACAAGGCACCTTCGCACGTTATTCGAAAGGTTACATGAATTCGGCTTCACTATCAACGTATCCAAATGCACCTTCGGTGCTCACGAGGTCGAGTACCTCGGCTACAATATCAACGCGCAAGGTACACGTCCAGTGGAAGAGCGCGTGGATGCTATCCAACAGTACCCAAGACCCAATTACATCAGAGACCTACGTAGATTCTTGGTAATTATTAACTTTTATCGTCGTTCTATTCCGCACGCCGCATCGGTGCAGGCACCGTTGCCCGCCTATCTGGTAGGCGCCAAGAAGAAGGACCGGCGACTTATCAAATGGACCCCGGACGCCGAGCGCGCGTTCGATGCCTGCAAACGACAACTCGTTGAAGCATCGCTTCTTACACATCCAATTGCAGATGCACCGCTGATCCTGCAGACGGACGCCTCCGACAACGATATAAGGGCAGTCTTGCAGCAATGGAATGGGGACCAATTTCAACCTTTAGGCTTCTTCTAGAGAAAGCTCTCGCAAACGCAGACAAGATACTCGACTTATGACAGAGAGCTACAAGCAATTTATAGCAGCCTCAAATTCTTCCGATTCTTGGTCGAAGGGCGACATCTAATAGTCAAAACTGATCACAAACTATTAACTTTCGTATTTTAACAGAAGGCGAGCAAGGCGTAACCACGACAACTGGACTATATTAGGCAGTTCACTACCAATATCATCCATGTCGCAGGTGACGAGAACACAGTCGCGGACGCGCTCTTCAGGGTATAGGAAATCAGCATGCCTGTCGTTGTCAGCACACAGGACCTGGCAGAACATCAAGCGAAAGACGAAGCACTCGCTGCCCTGATCGATCCTGGAGCAACAACGTCGCTCGAACTACGAAAGTTACACGTCGATAACACCGAGACAGTCATTTACTGCGACGTCTCTGGAACGGAAGTCCAACCGTATATTCCGCAAACGATTCGTAAACACATCTTCGATACTTCGAACAACCTGGCACATCCCAGCGCACGCTCCACTAAGAGGTTAATAGCGCAACGGTTCGACTGACCTGGCATGAACAGTGATATTTCCCGTTGGGTACGCACCTGTCTGCCGTGCCAACGCACCAAAATTCGACGACATACGAAGAACGCTCCGAAACGAATTCTAATACCAGACAAACGTTTCCATCATGTTTATATAGATATCGTTGGACAACTGCTGTTATCAAAAGGTTACCGCTACTGCCTTACGATAATCGATCGTTTCACCAGGTGGCCGGAAGCCATGCCCATCGCCGATATGTCCGCTGATAGCGTCACGAAGTCATTTTTCAGCGGTTGGGTCGCTCGCTTCGGAGCACCTGCCGTCGTGACCATAGACCGAGGTTCGCAATTCGAATCTACTTTCTTTCAAGCTTTGAAAAAACTTTTAGGTGGCCAACGTATTCGGACAGCCGCGTATCATCCTGTCTCCAATATGATGATAGATCGATGGAACCGTTCACTTAAAGCTGCAATCATGTGCCACGGTATGCAAGACTGGGTCAACGTTCTTCCCGTCGTCAAGCTAGGCCTACGCACCAGCTTCGAGGAAGACCTTCGAGCAACAGCAACAGAGCTCGTTTACGGGACGACGCTGATGCTTCTCGGCGAATACTTCCTCAGTGACCAACCTGCTCTAACGATCCGCAGATATTTCTCGAACTCTTTCGGGAGAAAATGCGACTTCGGTCAGCACCAGCTTCACATCACTCCAAGGCTAGGGCGTTTGTGCATAAGATTCTGCATACCTGCACCCATGTGTTCATCAGGGTCGGAGGTTCTTCAGGACCGCTTTGTCAACCCTACGAGGGCCCGTTCGAGTTGTTGGAAAGAATGTCGGACAGCGTTTTCCGCATCAACGTTAATGGGAAGTCATCCACGATTTCGATGGAGCGACACAAACCGGCTTTCTTTGAAACGACTGAGCGAACGGACATCGCTCCGACATTGGAGGACAACAACGACAGCCACAATCTCCTACCTCGAACCAACCTAAAACGTACTTATCCAGGAAGAGAATACATTTCAAGACTTCGGTAGGCCTTAGTCGCTCGGGGGGGGGGGGATACTAAGCGGCCTGCTGTCGATAAGCAGATATCTACTTTATCCTATGCGACTAGTGCCGCTACTCTCACCTCTCATTCTATGACCAAGCTACTTTAGCGCTGGCACTCTATCATAGCTAACAACGTTTCTATGAGTACGTTAATGTTTTCCTAGTTACAAACACTTTCTTCAGTTATTGTAAATAAAGAAGTTAATTAAGAAGTTACACGCACCTGATCAACAACACTTTTCGTTATTCGTTCAAAAGTTCTGTAATGGTTTATAGATAAATAAATGTTACATTAAAATAGTAGTGACGGTCAGAGATGGAACCAATAGAATTCAAGTTCCTGATTCCTTTCGCTACACTGTTACTTTGAAGTAACAATAGCTTATAAGAGACATTTCTCTATATTTAGGATAAAGCTTGTGTGTTAGTATAGTTATAGTAAAAAAGGTTAAAAATTCCTGAAACGAGAAGTTTAGACTTCACTGGTGGTCGCAAGACATCGCGGTTTTTTGGACCACGACCACTGCAACAAGGAGGCTCTTCTTGAAAGCTAGGTGCAGCGGCGACCAAGAAAGAATAGAACTCTAAATCGAGGACCGGCGTGAAACCAATAGGGCCTTGAATAGGGCCATCAAAGAGGCCAAAGCTTTGGCTTAGCGGGAGTTTCTGGCCATTATAAAAAAGAACCCATAAGGCAGACCTTACCGTCTAGTTATGAAAAAACTCAGGCCGTACTCTATTATGGTCACTGAATCTTTGGAACCAGCTCTTGTCGACCGAATGGTAGCGAGCCTCTTTTCCCAGGTAGAACAAACTATAGCGCAGGATACTCGTCTAGTGCAGATAGACAGTGCTGTATTGACGCCTCAGGAGGTGATGAGAGCAGTTAAGAAGATCTCTCGCAGGAAAGTTCCTGGACTAGACGGGGTACCAGGTGTGGTTGTCCGGATAGTGGCTGTACACTTCAGTTAGGGGCTGGCTGAGTGTTATACGGAGTGTCTAAAAACTAGTATCTTTCCATCAACTTGGAAAAAAGCTAAGCTAGTTTTTATTAAAAGGAGACATGATGTACAACCGGACCTTCCTCGATCTTAAAGGCCCATAT
>QUOG01000143.1:0-26605 GCA_010416905.1 Polistes dorsalis
GCGAATATCGTAGAATCGTCGTTGTCAAAATCACCACTTAGTGGCCAAATGACATACATTATTTTTTGTCATTATTGCTTCGTAA
The DNA here is from genome assembly GCA_010416905.1 of Polistes dorsalis. Classification (NCBI taxonomy): domain Eukaryota; kingdom Metazoa; phylum Arthropoda; class Insecta; order Hymenoptera; family Vespidae; genus Polistes; species Polistes dorsalis. The sequence continues at coordinate 86 of QUOG01000143.1, forward strand.
TTTAAACTTTCGAGGGATACTCATTTTAAAAATGAAAAAATTTATAATCAGTCAGAATACATTATCGGAATATTTTTATAAACTTATTCAACTTATTATGTATTTTTATATTTCTATTCAACTTGTTATGTATTTATGTAGTAAAATGGCGTAATTGTTATTTTATTAACATTAGGTTCTCTTCGCAATGAACTGTCAACAGAGGGAAATAATCAGCGCCACTAAATAGTAACTAAGAATAAAATTTACTAAAAATCTGCGCGGTCGGTACACTAGAATTTGATTTATTTCTTTCCTAATTTCATGCGATTGTACAAGGACAATACGGAAAAAAAGGGGGAAGTAAACTTTGCGGCCTAGGCTGCGGAAAAAAGGCGGTATGGTAGAGTCTCTAAAAATAAATATCTTTTCGGACCCCACCCAGCGCTCGAAAGTTGAACTTTTGAAGCAAGTATGACAAAAAAAATTAAAATGTGACATAGAAAATGATGTACCTAAAGATTGTCGTGTTGAATATAGAATAATAAACTTTGTTTCTGTATTACGACCATTTCGAATCTTGTAAAGGGAAAATAGTGTAATGGGGATGTGAAATTTCAGAGAGTAACCACACGTGGTCCGGGATTTAAAATTGTAGCATCACGTGATAATTGTATTAACGATAACATTTCTTGTATATAATAATGTAAGTAATTATTTAATTAGTATTTCAATAAGTACATAAATTAAGTGTAAGATGGGAAAACTCTTTTAGAAATTTACAAAAATTTATAACTCAAAAAATATGAGCTTTAGCAAGATTTGGTATAGAATACTTTCGTTGTGAAATTGCCCAAAATATGGAAAGAAAATTAATTCATCTCGAAAAACTATAACTTTTTGAAAAATTGTTTAAGCAATTGGCTGTAAAGAATTAAATGTTCAATTTTTCGGCAAAAAGATTGTGATATTCGGATTCAGCGGATCAAAATACATAAAAAAAGTTTAGCTTTTTCCATTGAGCTCAAAATTTTACAAAAATCTAATACCTTATCCAAATAAAAAATTGTTAAATGCATTTTTCTCGAAACTATGTTTGTCAAGTCGGTGACCACTATAATTCAATAACAACTCGATGGATTTTGATGAAATTTCGACTGTTTATTAATAGCACTAAAAACACTAATTCTTCATCGAAGGATTTTCATTTACTAGAATATCGATTTTTTAACAAAAAACTCATGATATTTTTGTCAAAAATCGAAAAAATTCTAAAATCCCCTATTTTGGTAATTTTCAAAAAAATATAAAAAGCATCGATGAAGGACAAGATTTAAAACTATATAAACTAATGATTTAGACCTAGATAAACTAATGATTTATATATTTCTTTTTTGATGATCTAATAAGATGTTCTGATGGTCACCGCGAAGCACTTCTTGCGAAACGAGGTCTAACAAAAATGGCGATATTTTTATAAATAATTAATATTTGTTTTTAAAATTTTGTAGAAGTTAAGTTGAATTATAATATAAAAACTCTGTGTAATCATTTTTATAAAGCAAACTTAATTATGTTAAAATTAAAAGCAAACTTAATAAAAATTTCACTCCTCTGACTGTGTCTCCCACCTTAAGCGAGCCTCAACAAGACTATTGTTTTACAAATAGAGGAATCATAGATATTCATAAACGTTCATAAATTTTGAAAAAATTTATCGAATGCGCACGGTAATTTCTTTTAAAAGCTTCTATTAGTCGATTGCCACTTATTACACAAAAGTTACGAAAGTATTGCCTATCGCCAGGCGCTGAATAATGTAAATGAAACTTCTAAGAACGTTCGGGCGTATAGCCATTGTGGTAATTTGTTGCGTTTGTTGTGTGAAGAGAGTATTTTACTCTATTATCGTTGTGGTTTTGATTTCGATAGTTTTAATTAATTGCTTTAATAGTTCTTTAATGTCCGATGTCTCATTAGTGTTAAAGTCTTTTTTATGTGTGTGTGCTCGTTTTGTCACTTTAGCGTAGCTTCTTCTTGATTCAGTTTGTTCATATATTGGTACTTTATCTCTGTTGTGCATTTTCGTTTTATTTATAGTAAGGAATTTCCTTGTAAGTATCGTCTAGAATAGGTTTTACCATTTATACTTCTTGCTATTCGTCAGATTTTCTCGATTATTTCGTAGTTTTTTATTAGTATAATACGAAATCAAATAAAAAAAAGGGAAGAAAACAAGATTTCTTTAAAGAAAGATGATTTATATTCTATTAATTTTTTTGCTCTAATCTTGGAAACTACATTGTCATATGTATATGCAAATTAGTATTCCTACGGGCAGTCTTTAAAGTTTGGATAAATTATGTTCCTAGTCTTATATAAATAGCCTTTCCGTTTGCTTATACATTGTCACTTATTGTAAAGACGCGAAGTGTACTAGAATTTTATGCACAGTTCTTAAATAATATTCGTTCCAAAGTTACAACGGGAGGTCCAAGTGTTATATTTAAACAAATTTTATTTCTTCAGTAATTTTTAGTTTGCTTAATTCATCGTGGAGTATATCGATACACTTATTGCTAAAACAGCAATAACAATTATATTATACTATATAATTAAATATTTAATAAATAAGATTTTTGAATTTAATATGGCAAAAGGATTCTCGGGACCAAAAGCTTTTCCTTTCATTGGAAACCTGTATTTGCTTCTTGGGGATATGGAAGGTATGGCTGTATTTCATATTTGTCATATCTATACTTATGTTAACGCTATTAAAGATATTTATTTTAGAGATGTTACCAATAAAATGTTAAAACTATCTACCAAATATGCATCACCATGGCGATTCTGGATAAATCAAAAATTATTTATATTATTTGATGATCCTAAATGTATTGAGGTAAAATTCATCAGTTTACCGTAATGACGTTTAATGAGGAGACGCGAGTTTAATTTATGTCATTCTTTGCTTTTTATTTTTGTTTAATTTTTTGTTTTCTTTCTAGATTATAACAAAAAAGTCTAACAGTTATGAGAAAAATCTGATATATGATTTTTTCAAACCGGCTGTGGATAATGGGTTGTTTACTATCTCAGGTAATCAACACGTTCATATGTTATAATATATATATATAATAATCCAAAAGAATATTTTTAAATGTCTTACAAAGGAATACTGGTAAAAGTAGTACTTTTCTTTATCTGAGCATACAATGTTTACAGTCTCAAAAAAATACATGCGTATAAAATAAATTTTTTTTTCTCATTTTTTAACTAATGAATATAAAAAAAAGAAACAACGTAAGAAATTTTAGTAAGAAATATTCTTTTATTTGAAGCATTAAAGTGGGAAATTCATCGAAAAATCCTAAATCCAGTATTCAAAGAACAATTTCATTCTACTTTTATGGACTCGATATCAAAAAATTCAAACAGACTAGCTACAATTTTAGAAAGTACTGACGGAAAAAATATAGATACCCTGCATTACATACATCTATGTACTTTGGATATAATATATGGTAAGCTTTTGAAATTCTTAAATGTTTCAATTATTTGTATAAATATAAGTAAGTTAATTAAAATATGCTTTTTTTTGTACTGACAGATAGCTTTTTAGGTCGTGATCTTGATATGCAGAACAATCCCGAATGCAAACTTGATGAATATATGTCAGAGTAATAAAATAAAAAGAATATTTTAATATTTATAATGTAATAGCAATTTTAGTCCATATTTGTTTTCTCTTATTGAATTTTAAACTTATTCAGACTCATGGATACTGCTTTTCTTTTTGCTAAAACAAAATCATATATTACTAATGTATATAACTTTTATTCGTCAAGATTATACGAGAAAAAAAAGAGTCAATGCAAAAAGATAAAATTACTCCAGAATTGAAAGTGTCAGATGAAAGTAAGTACAACAGTTTAAAATCAAGTTCTATTGTTGATCCATTTATGAATAAAAAACTCTTATACCAATGCTAAGTAATAAATTATATATTTTTTTGAATAAAGGACAAAATACAAGTACATTTCTTGATTTGCTATTGAAATCATTTTATGAGACAGCAGTATAGTCGGAACAAGATATTCGTGATGAAATTAATACATTGGTTTTTGCAGTAAGTTTTTTTTATTTTAGATTAAATACAATTTTTTGAATCGAGTAAACGTGAAATATAATTAGTATTACTTTTCAGGGAAGCGAAACAACATCTGGAACATTTGCTTTTCTATTCTTAATGCTTGCGACATTTTCGGAAGTTCAAGTATGTACAGATAGCATTTAAATACTACATAAATAATCAAATATATCTTTTTACTTACCTTGTATTGTTTTCCTTATTTTTGATTGCAGCAACAAGTATACGAAGAGTTGTACAAAATGTACGGCTCAAGCGATCCCCAAAATGTTCCTATTACACTTCAAGATATTAAAAAAATGAAGTATTTGGAGCGTGTTATCAAGGAGACATTACGTCTCTTCCCTGATGGTCCTACCATTGGTCGAGTTTTACAAAAAGATGTGAAAGGTATTCCTACATATACTACATGATTACATGAATATATTTTTTACCATTCGAATTATTATTTTATGTACTAGTTATATGTGTTTATTTAATTTATTTAGTGGACGAGAATGTGGTAATACCGAAAGATTGTGATCTAATGCTTACTATATTTACACTTCATAGAAACGATAAATATTGGAAGGACCCTTTAACATTTTATTCCGATCAGTTTTTACCAGGCAATTAAAATCCCAAATGTTTTTTACCGTTCAGTTCTGGAAGAAGAGACTGCATAGGTAATACCACATTTTTATAGATTCTTGAATTTATATTCGAAACAGTTATTTTGCAAAATACATATGTATTTAATATCACTTTTACAGGTCAGACATTAGCAATGATCGATATGAAGGGAATAGTTGCTACAATATTAAGAAAATTTGTTGTACAAATAGATAATCCAGTAATAGTTAAAGATATTGACCTAAAATACAACGTTACCTAGAAACCAGCGAAACCTATATTATTGATATTTTACAAAAGATAATATCTGACATTTTTGTCAATACTCTGTTCCAAAGTGCGACAGGAATATTTGTTGGCAGACACCTCTCGACGTAACACGGCTCAACTACGTAAAATAAGATATAAAAAAATTATAAACTTACGTCTACGTTGTCATAGGTATTGCCTTGTTCGTAGCCCCTAGATAACGGCAACCTTGATAGCTGTCGACTAGGAGAGGCTAACGAAGTGGAAACTAGAAAGTAAGAGCAAGCGATTCGTCGAGTAGGCAGAAATTGCGATGGCAACGTCGAACATTGTTGCCAAAAATGGAAATTTTTTCGCCATGGAGGGAAAGATCGACACTCTTCCGCCAGCTGTCTTCTAGCTCGGTTCAATATAATCTTATATTGCTTTTATTTTATTTAATATATATTAGTAATATCTTTTTATTTTATTGCTTTACTTGTTAACTGTATATTTCTTTATTCGTTAGAAGCGCGCGATATCGTTAAGTATTTTAATATTAGAGTACTTATTACTCTACTCTATATTCGACTTTTGTTTACAATATTCTTTATTTTACTACTTAATTTAACTTTTGTATTATATTGCATTGCATAGATTTTATTGCGTCTATTTCTCTCTCTCTCGTCCTTATTATTATAATTAATCGTATGTATTTTAACTTACTATTCTTTAATATATCATTTCTTATTGAAGTTATATTTCTTTTAGCGGGTTTGGGAAAAAATGTTTAGATTGAATTTTTACAATGCGTGCGCATCCCGACCACAACAAGCTTCCGAAAGCGATCAATGTCTTCCGGTTTTTACGATGCGCCGGCAAAGAGATTTCAAATTTACAGCATGAAAAAATTCGATTTATCTGCCTTACATTTATTGTTGACTGATATCTATATTCTGATATTTTTTCAATACTAAATAACGAGCGTGGAGTGACAAGGATTTTCTTTAAGCCTTCGTGTGGCACTCAACGTGTCAACGGTCTATGTACGATCCATAAAGATTATAGAATCTTAGCGTATATTCGAAATATGCGCCTCAATTATTTTGAGAATATCGTAGAAAGAATATTTTCTCTTTGTGTGAATATTGAGAATATTGAAATGTTATCGCTCCTCCCCACTCTTCAAACCATTGCTAAGCACGCCCTGCTGGGCCATTAACAAAGATACTCATCCTCTTCTTCCACTGTTTTATTATAATTATTTCATATGGTGGTGATTGATATTAAAAAAACTGTGAATATCTTCAAAAATATCTGGAAAAACATTGATTATTTGATAATATTAGTAATAAAAGTCTTTTTTGAGGTTAACGAAGGTATGTTTATCATTTATTAGTTTTAATTCGTTTTATTTCTCCTCTATAGTGATCATCAAATTTGGTTGAAAATGTATAAACTGGATAGCACGCTGTGTGATTTTTTTTACGTCTTAACAATATAAAGCTAGCTCATTTTTGAAAAGATGAGGTTGCATTTTATTTTATGTTATCTTTACTGTTTCTTTTAACTGCAAAAAACCAAAACAAATAAATAATATTTGTTAGAAAAATTTTAAGGAAAATAAACGGATGCTATACGAGCGTATGTGCTACAAAAGATTGAGATAAATAAAAAAAATAATATGTATTCAAATGTGTCTCAAGCGAAAAGTAAACTCCTATTATTTCTTGATTATCGCAATCGACATAATCGAAAAGAAATTTTTAATTTTATCGGTCTTGCACGGGTGGATAAATATATAAATTCGTGTAAAAGATATTAGGAGCTAAACATTCGTTTTATTTTAACAAAACTATGAAGAAACCCTGATGTACAATTAAAAATAAAGTTTTGTAGTACATTAATTTATTATTTCAATAAGATAAGAAAAACTATGTGTATTATATCTCGAATAATTAAAACTGATCAACATATTGCATTTACAATAATGCAAAACGAAGTTTTTTCAATCTAATCATAATCAATATACCTTTTACTATTCTTCTAATTTCTTTGGATTATTTAATAATTTTTTATTAGTGTGAAGACGAAATAAGAAACTCACTTTGGTCAGGCCACAGCCGATAAGTAACGGCATGAGCAGTGCAGCCATTTGTTAGTTTGGGATGGAGATGAATGAGTGTGTGCGTGAGTGTGTGTGTGTGTTTGGCCTATGGCAACGCAGTAAAGCCGTTGCGACGGACACAAGCAAACAAAAGTAAGACAAGAGAGAGAGAGTAGGCCGATCGTCCAGACTTAGAAGACGTGTAAGACGTGTAAGACGTATAAGACGTATAAGACGTAATTCCAAAAGCCGTATAAGACGTTATTTTTGTGAGCCGTTTAAGACGTTCCGTTTGTTTGTAATTTCTTTAGTTTAAAATAAATAATAAAATCGCTGTATCCGATGCAAAATTCATATTAAAATAATATCCCCACTAAAAATCATTTAAATTTTATCGTAATCTTTTTCGATAATCCGCGATACTTCTGGTGTGTACTTCATTAAATTATTAGAAAATGATATAAATTTGCAGAAAAATCCGGAATGTAAACTTGATGAATATATGTCAGAGTAATAATAAGTAGAATATTTAAATACTTCTAATATAACACAATACAATTCCATATTTGTTGTCTTAATGATTATTTTGTTTATTTAGACAGATTGATATACGCATTCAAAGAGGTCCCAAAATTTAGTTAAATCATGATATTAGTTTTTACAACTGATCTCTGGGGAAAAAAGACTAAAGGAACGTTTATCACACTCTGATAAAATAACTAACGAGGTATAAATAAAATAATCATTCCTATTGTAAATTGTCCTAATTTACCAAAAAATAATATCTTATTCATATAATATGTGAGGATAAGAGAGTGTGTTAATATAGTATTGTTATTACGAGGAGAGTTTTGTGTGTGAAAGAAGACGAAAGAACACAAACAACGACGACAACGAAGAACTAAGTACGACGATATCTTCGTTAATTACGACATTTAAAGAAACACATAACACAACGAATTAATTAATTAATAATTTAAATTATAGATACGTACAACTTTATTCTATCTCGTCTCATTATATCAAATTAAATCTTATTAAATAAATTAAATAAATTAAATAAATACATAAGTAAATCTTATATGTATATATATAAAATTTTTCTTCGTAAAGATTGGAAAAATAAAAAAAGTAATCAAAGTAAGAAGATAAAATCTTTAGAGAAGTATTATTATAAAAAATAAATTTGATTTTTTTAATTATATACATGTAGGAAATAGTTTTTTAATACTACTGATACTCTAATTTACTCTTTACTCCGATATTGGTACTCTACTCTTTAAACTCTTACTCTACTCTTTTAACTCTTACACTCGTCGATACTCTTTACACTCGTTAATACACTCGTCAAACTCGTCAAACTCATCAAACTCATCAAACTCATACCCCTCTGCCCATTCTCTCACCTTATATCCTTTCTTCCTTTTGTCTTCCCCGCATCCACGCTAAATACATACATACACAAATACTCTCTCATTCCTTTCATACTATAATAATACAGGAAAAAATGTCTTATGCCTATACCTAACCGAAAAACAACTTTTTACTTATACTCGATTATTCTTGAATATTCATTTTTCAACGCCTCTTGCTTCTATATTTATTCCAATCCCACACTCGGCCATTCTGCACGTACATTCGTCCTCGAATGTATCTCTCTCTCTCTCCTTTTCACGCATTCACTCATCCATAACATCTTTCGTTTTAATTTCGCTTTTATTTTACATTCTCATCCCAATAAATACACTCATCCATATACATAGGCGCGTTCGTTTACAAATTTTATTATATTTTATTCTTGCTCGCACTCACTCTGTTCGCGAGTAAAGTCAATCCACGGTTTTATGTGATCCGCGGAAACCGTCGTATTAATCGGGCCCTCGTGCTCACCAATCTTACTAACCACGTACCTGTCTCCTCGTGGTACACGCGTTAGGCTATAGGGACCTAAATATGCAGTATCTAACTTTAAGCCCGGTCCGAACTGAGTCCCCTTAATTGCTACTAAATCGTCTTCCCTGTAGGGACGAAAACCCACTCGTTTTTTATTATATGCCTTACGGTTTTCCGCCTGTAACTTCGTTATTTTTTCGGCAGCTAGTTTGCGTAGCTCTTCGCGGTTGTCGTGGAAGTCGTCTAACCACTCTTTCTCTAGATGGTCGCAAATCTCTAAATTTTCGCGTAAACATGCATCTGCACCGAACAGCGTGGTCCCGATACCTCGATGCTGCGTGACATTCAGGTATAGCTGTGCTCTATCCACGAAACGATACCATTCCTCTTTTTTCGGATGCGCAAGCTTTGTTAACAATGGAATAAGCGTCCTGTTCACTCTTTCGACCTGACCGTTCCCCCTCGGTACTCCTGCAGCGAAACACACATGCTCGATAGCCTCTTCTCTGCAATAGTCCTCAAAATCTCGTGACGTAAACGCGGTTCCTCTATCGGATATTATTCGTCGCGGATTCCCAAAAATGACCGCTTGCTTTTTAAGATGATTGATGAAGTCGCTCGATGAAGTCGTCTTAGTCGGATGTAACCACGCGAATTTAGAAAAAACTGTTGACCACTACGAGAATATAACGATAATTTTTTCCCGTGGATGGAAATGGTCCAAGGTGGTCTACGTGATAGGTGTCCAACGGTAGTTCGCCTTTATTAATAGGGTTAAGCAAGCCCTCTAACCTCCCCTCTTTTCTCGCGGATAAAATGCACTCTACACAATTGTGAATTACTCTTTCCAATCTTGGTTGTAGCCCTGGAATCCAATATTCTTTTTCCAGGAGATTCTGGTTTTGTTCGTGGCGAAATGACCTATCTCGTAATATTTTTTTATAACCGACGTTTAAATTTCTTTTGGTACGACTATACGTACATCATCTCCTACTTTCTTAAACAACACGCCTCCTCGTATGATATATCCATCGTCTTTACCAGTTTTAACCGTCTCGCATATTCGTCGTACATCGACGTCCTCTCTCTGCGCTCGTCGTAATCGTAACGTTAACGAATCAATCTCCTGGTCTAACGCGAAACACGAAGCAATCGGATTTCTACTAAAGGCATCCACGTGTGCTATCCTCCTACTCGGCCGATGCTCTATACTGTAATTAAACTCTTCAAAGGCTAACGCCCAACGCGCCACTCTCACGCATAAATCCTTTTTCCTCATCGTAAGTGCAAACGCCTGGCCGTCCGTCACTTTTTTAAAAGGAACACCCAATAGATAAGTCCTAAACTTCCGTAGTGCTCTTACTATCGCGAGTACCTCTAATTCGTAGCTCGCGTATTTACTTTCCACCGGTGTTGTCTATCCGCTCGCGTAATATACCGGGTGTATTTCTCGCGTTACACTATCTCTTTGCACCGACCCGCGCGACGATGCGTCGGTATGTAATTCTGTTTCTCCTTCGGTCTTATATAATCCCAAGCAAGGATATTCGCACAACTTAGCTTTTAGTGAATTAAACGCGGCTCTTTCCTCTTCGGCAAAATTGAACTCTATGTTTTTTTTTCAATGGATTTTTTAACGGACGAGCAATTTCGAAATACTTCGGGATGAATTTACGAAAGTAGCCAGTCAATCCTAGGAAACTTTGAATTTGACGCACTGTACATGGCTCTGGAAAATCGCGTACCGCTTTAGTTTTCCGTTCCAACGGAAAAACGTAGCCGTTTTCTATAACGTGTCCCAGGAATACCACTCTGCTCTCTAAAAATTTACACTTTCCCCAGTTTATCGAAAACTCTGCTTCACTCGCAACTTTTAGTACTCTTTTTAACTTATCTAATCCGCTTGCTAAGTCTTCCGACGATATGACAAGGTCGTCCATATATGTTAACACTACTTTATCATTTATTAGTTCTCTGAAAATTTCGTAAATGTACCTCTGGAAAAAAGTTGGAGAGTTACATAACCCAAGGGGAACTCGTAAAAATTCATAATGCCCGTCAGGTACTATGAAGGCCGTAAACTTTTGTGATTGCTCATCTACTGGTACATGAAAGAATCCATTTTTTAAGTCTAACGTGCTGAATATTTTTGCACCCTGTAACGCGTCTAATTGGTCCTCAATCAGTGGTAGCGAATATTTATCTCTTACTACTTTTCTATTGAGTTCTCGATAATCAACATACAACCGATTTAATCCGTCCCTTTTTTTTACTAAAAACACCGGACTCGCGTATTCCGAAAGCGGTGGTCTTACAATACCTTCTTTGATCCACTCATCGATTTGTTTATTCGTCTCCTCTTTCTCTAGAGGAGATAGCCGTCGCGCTCTTCGGCTAACCGGTTCATCGTCTTTTAACACTATTGTCATCTTAACTCCTACTTCCCGACTCTTTTTAGGAATATACTCTTCTATCGCTACTTTCACCCCCTCTCTAACGCTCGGATCTGATATATGTGATAGATCTAACTCGTTCGTTTGTACATCAATCGCAAAAACCTCTGGAACTTGTTCTGTTTGAATAACCGGCTCTTTGGGTCCCATAAAAATCTCACCGTTCTTTATCTCATAGTTTATAGTGAGCAAAAAGTCAAGCCCTAATATCATAATATACCCTAACAATTCATCTACCATAACTCGAATAGTAATGGGGTAAACTTCGTCGTCAACGCTCATTCTTGTTTGGAATTCACCCATCGTCGGTCTCACCCACGTGCTGACTCCATTGACAAAGATCTCTCCTCCTGTCAAGGTCAGCGAACTCATCCTCTTATACTGGCTTCGGTTGATCATGGTGATATCGCTGCCTGTATCCACTATGGCTGATACGACGTGACCTTGGATGTCCACCTGCTTCCAGATCTTGGGTCCTCCTACCGGTACAATCGTCTTCGCCGTCACCGTGTTCTCCGCCACCGTGTTCGCTTCGCGTGACTGCACCCCTCTCGGACATTGTGCCGCTCGATGCCCGCGCTCGTTGAATCAAAAACACTTAGGACCCTATCCCCTCGTAAGGCACTCTGCGCCCATATGATTTGCCTCGCCACAATTGAAACAACGTCTGTGTCTCTGAATTTCCAACATTGTCGCCTCTGCCCGCGCGCTGCGTTCTTCCTGACGCTTCTCTCCAACGCACCGTCCAAAGCTGCTGGCGGCATTGGTTCTCCCACCGCTTCTTCTCTGTGCCTCGGATGTGGTTCTCTCCCACAACGTTATGCTCTCGAAGGACCGAAGAAGATCATTCGTGGTTCGCGATGCCTGAGCTCGCGCTAAATCTCTTAACCGTCTGTCAGGTATCCCCTGTATGATGTACCCGACAAGTTCTTCTCCTCTTATTGCAGTTCGGTTTCCCAAGATGACCTTTTGGTGGAGATATTGGGGAAATGTCTCCGTCGGCTTCCACTTACGCTCCTTGAAGCGCATTCGCGCTTCGAATATATCTTCTGGGTGGTAGAACATTCGTCTTTTTTAATTGTCGTAGCAGCTCATCCGCCGCTAACGACACGTATTCTGTAGTGAAGTTATACCACTCTTTGGCATTCTCCGTTAAACGCGATGCAATTAATAACCGGGTCTCCGTATCGGTTAAATTAAAATCAGCTCTGACGGCTTGGAGCTTACCTTCCCAAATCTCGTAATTCGACGTACCATCGTAATAGTCTATCATCTCTTTAATGTCCTTCATTGAGGCGGCGATGTTTTCTCTTCTCGGTGGCGTACTTCTCACAGGTATCTCGAAGTTAGGCCGACCTCTGATACTTCTTAATTCCTCCGACAACTGCAGTATTTGCCGCTCCAGGGTTTTCATCCGCACCTCTCGTTCGTTTCCGTCTGGACCTTGAGTTCCCTCTTCGACAGATCGAGCATCTTCCTCTTCAATGCTCGCTCTTCTGGAAGTCCAAACTTCAGCTGGGTCTGCTTGCTGAAACCTGATCAAAAGTACGGACCTTTTTCCATACGTCGGCAAATTGTATTCTCTTAAAATTTCTCTTAGCTCTTGTACCTTGAAATCTTCGGATGAGCAACTCATGATTGTATGGCTAATGATGTACACTTTACATTCACTGCTTAATTTCTCGCTCTATCTATTCTATTTCCCCGCTGTATCTCTGTTCAGATCCCGGACGAGCCCCTAAAATATGTAAGAAATAGTTTTTTAACCCTACTGATACTCTAATTTACTCTTTACTCCGATATTGGTACTCTACTCTTTAAACTCTAACTCTACTCTTTTAACTCTTTACACTCGTTAATACACTCGTCAAACTCATCAAACTCATCAAACTCGTCAAACTCATACCCCTCTGCCCATTCTCTCACCTTATATCCTTTCTTCCTTTTGTCTTCCCCGCATCCACGCTAAATACATACATACACAAATACTCTCTCATTCCCTTCATACTATAATAATACAGGAAAACATTTTTTATACCTATACCTAACCGGAAAACAACTTTTTACTTATACTCGATTATTCTTGAATATTCATTTTTCAACGCCTCTTGCTTCTATATTTATTCCAATCCCACATACATGAACTTATAGCTATTAGTGAAATGCATCCAATCGCAGTATTGACTAATGCAAAAAAGGATAACCTTTTGCGTATACAGTCCTAGTCCGACTTGTGTAACAAAACCTTTGTTTGTAATACAAATATGTTTGGGAATCACGCTTATTGTAAGAGGAGCGAGTTTCCCGGGCCACCGAACAATTGTGGCACTTCCCTATTAATTAATTTTTCAAAGCATTTTATAGAGCTCTCTTAACTAATCCGCTTTATTCATTGAGCACTCATCGTGACGATTGTTGAATTGGTGCGCAATTTGCCTAAGACTCATTCAATGGATCATTCATTATTTACCCTCTGCTCAACCACGTGCATTGAAAATCGCAAGGTCACCACATTCCACTCGAATCGCGTCGCGATAAATATAATCAGTGTCGTAAATTTTATCTAATAAAATCCTTGTTTAAAATAAGATTTCAATATGATTAATAAAAAAATACAATAAGGAAGAATGATAAATATTTACTACTGATTTGCATTGAAATATTGTTAAAAAATAGAATTTCAGAGAGAGAGAAAGTACCATTATAATGAAGAAAGATGATGATTCGTCTAAATGTAGCATAATCAAGAATCAGCAAATCCCAGTCAGGCCACGCGCGTTATTTACTATTGAAAAAACAGTTTAGGCCGCGTCAGTAGCCGGTGACTGTCACTCAATTATTTTTTTAATAGTAAGTAACACGCGTGGCCTGATTGGGATTTTCTTAAGAATTTGCGCGACGATCAATGTGTTAATTTTGAAATTTTCTTTTCGTCACGAGTTTATTATTAAATTTTACATCCCTAATTTTAAACCAGTCTACGTTTCGTTGGCACTTACTTACTACAGAGAAAATAAAGAAATTTCATTGTACGTATGAGAAATAATGTGTAATCACTGTTTTCAGGAAACAAATCTTGGCCCGAAATGTACGAAAACTGACACGAAAAGAACGTCAGAAAAATATAAAACTAATAATAAATTTAGTTTGTCTAGGCAAGAAAAAGAAAAATTTTATGCAATAATTTCCTAGCTTATTTATTATAAATTATTAAGAGACGAGATATTAAAAAACGTAATAAAAATACACAAAAAACATGACAAGAAAAAGACTTCGGAATAAATCTAAATTTTTCTGACACATTAATTTAACATTTCTACAAATGGTAAAAACTATGTATCTTATCTTGAATAATTAAAACTAACACACATATTTACGCAGTGATGCAAAATAAAGTCATTTCAATCTGATAACTAATCAATAATTTATGTAATAGTTATCTGTTAGCTTAATATAATGTCGAACAAAAGAAAAGAAGTAAACAAATTAAAAGAAACTGAAAAGATTTATTTAAGAAGAAACCACGTATATAGCATTAATTTACTTATTTTACTCTTTGAAATTACGTAGATGATTGGTTGGAAATATGCAAACTAGTATTATTCATACGAACAAATTAAATGAATTGATATAAATTAGCTTTTTGTTTCACTTTGTCTACACGTGTTGTAGGTATTCTTAAAATCGTGGCAAAGTACGATCTTGGTGTTTTTTAAGGGGTTATACACAGTTGCGAGGCTCGAAAAAGATGACTCTTCATGAATTTTTTATAGAAACAGTTTTTATTTCTCAAACAAAAGTGATGGTAATTCAAATAGAGCTAACTTTTAAAAATACAATAGCGCGTCGATTATGTAAAAATATTAATCTGCACCGCTCCTGTAGATGATTTCCTGAACGTCCTCTAAAAAAAGACGTTTGGCGGTGATCTCCATTTTGGCGGTTTGGATTATCTGAAATTAACAAATATGGTGGATTCTTTTAAAGGATAGATTAATGCAGGTATTAACAGGGAGAAATTTTACAAATTTTGATTTTTGACAAAATGGCGTCTATTTGAAAAAAAGTTTGAGTTTTTGACTAAAATTTTCGCTCTAAATTGTTAAAAAAAAATAATAATAAATCTTTTAAAAATTGTTCCTCCCGTTAATACCTGAGGAATATATCTAAGAAGATTGTGTAAAAATTCGAAACCGATCGGTTAAGCCATTTCTGAAAAATCGAGATCATCGACTTTGAAAATACAGTTTTGTGAAAAACGCGTTTAAAGTTTCAGAAGTAATTTACTCATAGTTAAAATTTTTTTTCTTCAACTTACATGGTATCATCTATTCCAGGGTAATAAGAGGGACCTTCTGCAGTATTGATAGCTTCTAATAAGTTCAGCTGGTGTTGTCGTCGAGCAATTCTTCCTTCTCGCGTGCTCCCATGCGCTCTCGCGTCGGAGATCATCACACGCTCTGCGTCCTCTTTGTCGACATAAGAATGAGCTGCGTTGCCTAATGAAAGTCCTAATGCACTCATACAGTATAATAACGACTTTTGACCTTCATTAAATATTCCAGCTGCAATGTAAGCCGCTATTTCTACTACTTTAGAGCCACATAGAACAATTTTTGGAGTTATTTTCTATATTAATTGATTATAACTCTCATTATTGTTTTGTGTATATCCACCAACACACCTTTCCAATAATTTTTCGTTGCTAAGGTCTTCATAAATGTGAAATATTGCTTCAGCAACATCAGCTGATAAAGTTTAATAATCATGAGTGTAAGAAGATAATGTGTTTGTTGCTAGCGCTTGCTGCCAACTACACCATGAACCTTCTCCACCTGTGCACATTTCGTGTTGAGGTTTCTCATCAGTCGAACAATAGTGATAATACGTTCCCTAAATTGTATTGTACATATTATTAACAGAATCACAATTTCTTCTTATTGCCAAACCATAGTAAACTGTCAGCTTATCAATTAGCTTAGCCGTGAGTTTACCTTTCCCTGAAAGTACTGAATGTGACCTTGAAGTACTTAGTAAACCTATAATACTCGCCTTCTACGAGAAAACACAATAAAAAAAGGAACCTCAAGTATCGTGCGCAGTGCGTGCAACTGCTACTCTGGTTCTTACTCTATCTGCTTTCTAACACTCTGACACGGCCTTATAATTTAAGGTATATCTCCGAAAATATTTATCGGATCAACTTCAAATTTTCAGAGAATATACTTAAATTGATGTACATTCCGAAAATGCAAAAAAAATCGATTTTTTGAAAATCCTAACTGCGTATAACCCCTTAAGTCAAAAAGAGGCGAAAAGAACAATAAACGTCGAGAAACAATGTAATTTTACTCGTTTAATCTTTAAAGTACACTTTTAACTTTTCATATTTCATTTCACTTTTCATTTCATATTTCGTTTCATATACGATATCATGATTATCTTTTTCTAAAATAAATTATAAAATTTACGTATATAAAGAGGAAACAACGAGAAGACTGATTAAAAGTAGGTAAACGTATACTTAACGAAACTTACATAATTCCTGTAAAATTTTACATAATTTTTTAATCTTAGTTATAGAGATATTGTTCGAACTGCCGTATTTCCTCGTCTTGTGGATTCCCTTCATCAATTCTTTGCTAAATAATTTTAAACGCAGTCAAAAATAATAAGATATAAAGCTTACATATAATATTAATAGTAATTTTATTAATAGTAATATTAATAATAATTATTACTGCGTTATTATAATTATAATAATTATAATAATAATACTATCGTAAAAAGTTAATCGAAACAAAAAATAGATAATGTCATTATTGACATAAAAATAAAATGAATTACCTCGTCGTCGGTCTCCCCAATGAAGATATTTTTCTCGTCGTCATTTGGGGAATTATCTGTTAATATTTGACGAACAGCGATTACTGAAGAGTCTGCGCAAAGTATAGCATTTAGTCGTTTTAAGAACCATGACATTTTTGTGTTATATAAATTTTGAAATTTAGTCTCAGTTAGTTTATTTCCCACAAAATTAGGCAATAATATAAATAACCCATGAAGGGAAGATTCTTTTCTTTTTTTGCATAATTTTTCCACATTAGTGTCTCTTAAGCTATCTTCGTCCAAGTCGAGCGAGGAGAAAATGAGGAATTTTACGTGTGATGGACAGTGCTTTCTGCTATATTTATCGAGTATTTCAGTAACTTTAAAATACTTTAACGAAGAAATTGACGAATCTATCTTCGTTCTCTGTAAATCGAATATACCATCGAGTTGAGCTATAGTTAAAGCTTCTTTAAATATTTTGTCAAAGCTTGTGGCTTTGCTCAAGTCAACCTCTTGTCGAACAATGATCGTTGCTCCATATTCGCGCCATTTAAGGACCAAGTTTTCGCTACCTCGATTTGACATATTAGAAACAATGATAAATTTTCTAGTTCCTTGTTCGATCATCCATTCGATCTTTTCCAAAGATATTAAAACCGTCAATAACGAGGTAGCATTTATCGTTATGAAAGAAAAGTTGAGGAATGAAATTAGGGAATATTTTTTCTTCTTGCAAGTTGACCAAAACCTGTAAAAAAATACACTAGTATCATAATCTTCAACAAATTGAACGTATTATTTCATAAACTTTATATATAACTTATTACCTTTCCGAAACGTTCACAAGCCTCAATTTTTCTTTCTTCTATTGCTCTCTGAATCGTAATTCTTCGTGATATAATTGGTTTTATTATACCCGCCTGTAGAGCTTTTCTCATCAATTCCGCTGATTCCCTCTTTTTTTTGTGCTAACTTAATAAGGTCTTGTAAACAGTAGCTATATACACTTATGAGCCGTGTAAAATTAGATAGTGGTAATGGATTGTAATTAGGCCCTTTAGAATCATAAATCATTACCAAATGTTATAAATTTTTAACAATGTCCAAACAATCTTCCATATCGTCTAAGATGGAATAGTTTGCAACTACAAAATCAAAACCTTTGCCTTTCGTAATATTCATAATATTAATTCTATAGTCTTTAACTTTGGTAATATTAGACTGTGGTAAACGTGGTCGCATCGACTCGATCACTCGTTTTTCTGCTTCCGTTTCGTAAGTAGTGTAAACATCAAAATTATAAGATAAGGATAAATTTATGAGAGTCTATCCTACGTCGCTAGCACCATAATGTACTTAATACAGTTTTAATTCGTTTAAACCTCCAAGTATCCGAATGCAAAATGCAGAAAGCTGTCAAATAGGCTTGGGGAATTGTTGAAACATCTTCGAAGCTCTAACTGTCTGGAATAATCCAAGTAAAATCTGGATCGGCTGAAATTTCATTACTTATAGTGAAATTATCAACTAGTCCAACTACTCTACGACCTTTTTCATCTGTCCCTGAATATTCTGCAATAGATATCTGTGATTCTAGGCTGACATCATTTTTTAACAAGTATTCGTAAACACACCTAAGTCAAATGCAGAACATTTAACATTCACAATCCTATTATTTTTTTCTTTAATCAATGGTAATTTTTCCATCCATACTAATGATCCAGATTTATTAATTTTTGCTTGCCAACGCATAGAAGAAGTAGACTTTGCTCGCAATGGCATCCATCTGTATGTGCCCCATACCCCGTTTGGGGCTAATACAGTTTCACGAAGATTAAGTTTTACTTGTGATTCATAGAATTCATTTTGAAGTGAGAATTTCGGTGCCTTAGCATCTTGTAAATCTAAAATTTGAAGTTTTTTATACCCCGGTTCTCCTTTTATATCTCGAAGTATCTCAAATATATCATTATCGATAATAGTGTTAACCACAAATATAACATTGTCATATTTTAAGTCTTGTAGGCAGATTTTTAACCGATCTAAACAGTTTGCGTGGTTATTAACGACAACAGTTTTTCCTAAATTTCTTTCTTTATGTAAAAGAAGAGCTGTACGACAGAGAGCAATTTTTATTTTCAGGATGACGTTTAATCCCACACTTGTCAATACAGAAATCGCATTATCTTCCTCCTTCGTTTCAATGATTGTCAATAAAAATGATTCTTTATCGAGAGTACTAATAAGTCTTCTTACATCGGTATAATGCGCGTTATTTATGATCGTTAAAATAAAATTCTCATGAATTGTCTTATAAAGCAACTCTCTAGCAATTAATTTTATGTTGAAGTTTTTCCTCATCTTTTTTATGGTATTCGCGAGAAAATCCAAAATATTCTCGGTATTCTTTTTTGACTCATTCGTAAACAATATCTTTTCTTCATTGTTCATGCTAATATTTTGTGAAATTAATCCTAGTACTGCGTTTAATACGTCGTCGATATCCATCTTTGTTTTATTGATATTCTGGATAAATCGAACTTCATCCGTGACAATTTTCAAATTCCTGTTTTTAAATATTATTTCTTTAAATTGGATTCCACTCATTGCAATTCCGGGGCAAGCAATGACGTTTGCCCGTTTTTCAAACTTCATCGGTAAGGCTACGAAAAAAAATCAGTATAGTTCATATAATTTGTTAAACTATGATACATTACTTTATTTTTTTTCGAAACATTTATAAACACGATATTTAAATAAGTGATCAGAAAAATGTTTTTTAATAATATAACAGGTTTGATGTACGAGCATATTTGGTGTAAAAACTATTTTTATGTCGTTTAGAAAAAAATATACGTATTGCCTTCTTGCATACTAGTAGTTTTTGTTTTAACAAATTGTCTATCGTAATATTTCCTAATTGTAAATGTTAGTACATAAACGTTAAAAATTAGCTGCCGATTATTATTGTTAAGGAAACAGTCGTAAATAATGTATTATCAAAGCATAATTTAATAAATAATATTAATTTTAACTTTTTATTCCTTATTAATAAATAAAGAAAATTAAAATTTATTTATTTTTAAAAAATGCTCTTGAGATTCTACACATTTATTTCAATTTTTATTTATGTGGTAAAGAATTTGAAGAATTTTAGGACTTTTGGTCTATATTGTATCTTAATAACCACGAGTAAGTTAATATTAGGCTTCAAATGCTTATCATTGTTTTCTTTCATTTTTTCTGTTAATTGCTCCATGTCGATGACAAGTTTTTGTATCCTACTCGGTACCAACATATTTTTATTCCTATTGCTGATAATATGGACTTGAACTAATCCTTCTAGTAATAACCCCCAGTCTCTGCTCCATTTAAGCGTTCCATTGGAACACGATGTAGAAAGTCCGCTAATAATATTGTAAGATTCTTCATACTGGTAACCATGTAAAAGTAGATTAGAGTAAATATTTTCTTCGTCTAAAATTTCCGTTTCTTCTTTTAGTAAAATGGTTTCTGGAATATCTTTCTTCTCTGTTTCTGCTAAGCGAATAATTCCAGAAGCTATCATAATTTCATCTTTGGTTTTTACTTCAAATTTTCCTGAACCTGAAAATTTACATTGTTTCAAATATTGTTTTAAAATATTATATTTATAGGATTGCTATTTATACCTTTAAATGTCATAATAATTAAGTGAATTTTGCCATTTCTAGGTACTTCTAGTAATTTATTATGAATAATAATGTTCTCGAGTATAAAAGAATTATTAGCCTTATTCGGTATAAAATTCGAGTAAATATTCACAACCAACTTTAAATAGACAGCTGAAGAAATGATAACATTGCCGTTAATTTTAAAATTTCGTAAAAACTTGTATTTATCCGATTCCAAATCTACCAGTTCTTCAGTTTGTTGAGTCTCCCGCAATTTACCACCTTCCACGTGCCTGTCAAATATACACAATAATAGTTTATACCATCCATTTGAGAAAAGTCTATTTTGTACTTAACAATCAGAACTGTGTTCCCATCGAACAAGAGGAGAAATAGATGGGGTCTCTCTAGAAACAGGATAAGGAACTCTCTGATAGAGCTTTCCTGGCGTAATTGGAAATCCAAGATTATACAGCTTTCCTAATGTGGATAAAATAAAAGTTGCATTGTCCTTATGGCCTCGTTTTGTTAATGATAAATTAATGCAACCACTGTCCAATGATTTTTTTAGAATTGCCCAATAAATTAAAAGTATTAGGTTATTTAATTTAAAAAAATTCTATTAAGAAATATTTTCTAAGGAAGAAGCCTGTAGAAGTCCATGGGGAGAAATTTCAATCGTTATAGCGTTTTGTGGTAACATTGTTAATGCTTCTTCGAATAAGACAGGAGAAAGCAGATTATTCGTATGATATTCCGGTGAAGAAAAGTGAGCTTTCATTAAATGCCACTCATTTTTTGGAATAGACGTGCATATCCAACGTTTACTGCGAGTTTTTAGTTGAGAGATTAATTTTTTTAAGTATTCTAACAACTTTGGACCAGCTGGAGAAATGTACCGACTATGAAAAGCAATATTACCAGTCGGCATGGTTTTAGCAAATATTCCTTTACTCTAAAGAAAATATAATTACAGTTTCAAAATTTTAATATTTTAAATATCTATGAAAAAATCTCTTCTAAGCATTACCTGTAATTCTTTTACAAAAGCTTTTATGGACTCGGTAGGTCCACTTATGGTAGAACTGTCGGGTCCATTATGACAAGCAAAATCAATGTCTTCAGGACAAAAATGTCGCAACTGTTTGTAACCCAGACCTACTGCGGCCATCGTTCCATGTATCAAATCACTTTCCACTGAAGCCAAACCACGAGAAAGAACGTTTAAAATCATTTCCTCAGCAGTAAAGCAACCATCTGCGTAAGAGCAACCCAGCTCACCAACAGAATGCCCGATCATGTAATTCGGTTTCACGCCAACAGCATATAGAGTATCCACCAGACCGATCTATGTAACAATTATTCGAAATTATTCATTTAAAAAAAATAAACACTGCGCTGAAGGGGAAATATCAGATATATTATTACTTGTATTGCTGCTATTCCCAGAAAGCAGTTTATAATATTATCCTATATTGTTGGATTTTTATCGCATATAATATGCACAATATCGTAACCTCGCAGTCTTAAAACTACATCACATTTTTTTATTGCTTCGGCAAAGATTAGTATTTTCATTAGTGATTCACCTAAAAGAGAATTTTACATTTATTATATATGAGGAGAGAGAGAGAGAGAGAGAGAGAGATGTAACATTTTTTTAATTATTTAAATATAAAATTTGTAGTACCCATTCCAGTCCATTGTGATCCCATCCCCGAAAAAACGAACCAAATCTCTCGAGATTGAGCTGAAGAATTAGCTTGAACAATCTCTATCGATTGCTCTGAATCAGCTGCTTCAAAATCTGGAATTACTGTATACCCAGAATACAGAGAATTAGGAAATGGTTTCTCAGTAATATCAGTAATTAATTGAGCCAGTTCATCATCTCCTCTGCTCGAATTTAACTATACACAAATAGAATATAAATCACGATCATTTTGCCTAATCACTTCGGTCGTAAAATAAATATCTTACAATATTAAAGATCGACGATATCATTTCCTGAGTTCGACAAGAAGCTACAAAAAGTCGTGGCATATTATATGGTGAAAGTTTTCTCCTTTGCTTCTTTTTTGAATGACGTTTTAGGATAATGTGTGAGAAGGAACCGTTTAAAGCAGCTGTGTTAACAGCAGCGCAACAATCCGTCCAAGGTGTTGGTTCGGTAATTACTTTTACGCGTCCATCCCAAAGGCATTGGGCTTCTTCTGGAGGCTCGGAATAATGAAGATTCGGAGGTATAACTCCGGTCTCCATAGCAATTAATACCTAGAAATAAAATATAAACAAATGTAGAAAATTAAACCAAATTTGTTTTGTTTTATATTTAATTTTGTCTTTTCAAAAAATTTACCTTGATTATCGAATTTATTGCATTATTATTATATGTGTTACCAATGTTCGACTTAACAGATCCTATTAAAAGAGGATTAGAAAGACTTCGATCTTGACCATAAACAAGATCTATTGCCTTTAATTCTTCGAGATCCATTGATTTTATTCCTGTACCATCGACCTCGATGTATGTTACGTCGCTTGGTTTTAGGCCGCAGTGTTTCAATGTCTGTTTCATTATTTGAGCCTGAGATTCGACTGTGGGAAATAGACACGTGTTTCTTGGAATTGCTTCAGTGTACTTAACAGAAAGATTAACGACCTCGGCATAAATCCGCTTTGCATTTTCGGCTCTTTGAAGGAAAATGGTTCCTACCGAGTCGCTTCTCGAGAATCCAGACGCTTTCTTATCAAAAGATCTATTTACCCCGTCTGTTGACAACAAACCTAAATAAAGGAATGCATAGAACAAAAAATTATTCATAAATTACGAAAAATTTAACTTGCTGTTCTAAGATTTGTAATTATCATAGAAAAAAAAAATATAAGAAAAATTACCTTTTTGTCTTTACATGCAAGAACTGGAATAAATTATATCTAATATACTCTTATTTTACCTAATTCGTACAGTTGGTGAGATGTTTGGGGAAGTAAGCTTAATATACAACCACTAACAATCGCGTATTCGCAATCTCCAGCTTTTATAGCTTCGTACACTTTTTGAATTGCTAATGAACTTGATGTGCAAGATGAATCGACAGTGCAGCTTGACCCGGTTAAACCCATACAAAACGAAATCCGATTTGATAGCAAACCACGGCAATACCCCAGTAGACTATATCCATTCTCCTATAATGAAAATAAAAACAATTGCACATAGAATGATTTTACCTTTAAATGAAATCCATTAGATCATTCTATTTACTTACTTGAGTTTTATCTTTCAGTAGATAACTATCTGACTCATATAAACTCAATATCCAGTAAACATTGGTTTTCTTGTTCCGTAACTCTACAGGATTTATTCCGGCATCAATGATCGCTTCAAACGTAACTTCCATTGCCATTCTTATTTCTGGCGATAGAAATTTTGCCTGAATTGCACTAATTCCAAAAAAAAGTTATCGAATTTCGTTAAATTAGAAATGCGTCCTAAACGCGATGATATTTTAGACGAATGACCTAAAAAATAATAATTTAATGAAACAAAAATAACGCACATTATTCCACTTAATTTTTATATAAAAATAAATTGAACATATTCTTACCTAATTTCCAACTTGTATTATCCTCAGATACGCAATCTTCTCCATTTATCAATAGATTTGCCGTTAAATCATTAATATTATCACTCTTTGGAAATTTTCCCGATATTCCAGAGATAACCACTGCATTTTCATCTAAGCCTTCTACTTCCATATTTGCTAAATGTAGCAACACGCGACGAACTATCAGCTACAAATTCGTATAACAAATAAAGCTATTCATTGAAATCGCTGTTTATATAGCCCATCGAATAAGTCTAATTTAAATTGTTAATTATGCCTAATAGTTTTGCAATTTAAATGTGTTTACTATGGATTATGCTGCGTTATCAATGCATGATTGTATAAAAGAAATCTTTCCCTGGACTACCGATGACTTTTGATTTCTAATTCTTTTTATAGAAAAAAAAAATTTATGTATGATCTATAGGGTAGACGATTCGAAAAATTTAATTCTATTAAATTCAAAAACATTTAATACTAGCTTGATATGAAAATGTTATCCAAAAATAAAAAAGTTTTTTGGAAATACTTTTTGAACACTCCTAATGCTGGATCAAAGTACTTAAATGTTACGGAAAACTATCAATAGATAATATAATTAGGACTTCAATAAAAAGTAAAATTTTTTTATTTAACATTTTAATTAAAATTCTTTTGAAAGCGTTATACGAACTATTAATATCACGAAATAGCGATATATGGAAAAATATTTCTGGTTGTTAATATTACACGCATACGTAACTTTAATAAAAATTAAATTAGTTGGTAAGAAAAATGTTGCATTAGAAATATCCAGGACACTTATTAGATAACGAAAGAGGGAAAATATTAACTAGTTTATATAAAATTGAAAGCATGGATGCTGAATCTTTGAAATTCGGTTGTGATACAATAGGCATGTGAGTTGCAAGAGGCTTAATGTAGCTAAAATATGATACAAATTGTCTAGTAGAAACATTACCTAAATGTCGTATAAATACAGCATTAGTTGTAGGACTACCATATTATGTTGTAGAAACTGCTTAGTCATTATTTATTGAAAGATTTAAGTCTTCACGTAAAAAGTTGATGAGTACATCAGAATTTTCTGAGTTGAAAATAACATTAAAATTTTCACTTAAAATCCTTAGTAACTTATCCTCCCTCCCCTATACTTATATATGCCCCTCCAATTGTTGTACATGGAAGTAATGCCATGGAATTAAATGTTGTTCATGGAAATAAAGGTTATTTATATAACAAGAAAACTATAAACAAAGACAATATTACATGGAGGTGTGTTTCATATCACTCAACGCTACTTTGTCCTGCAATAGTACATACTGATACTGAAAATCTTAATAGTAAAATACAATATAATCACATTAATTATCATCCGATTGAAAAGCCGTCAGTTGAAATGTCGCGGTTTAACAGTCGCGGTTGGAACGTCGTTGGTTGAAATGTTACAGAACCCTCACAGTCATGTCAATGGTAGTGGTCACAGTGTTAGTTATATCATTCGCATTGTGATAAATAGCAATACCTTCAGCTCAAACATTTAATCGTTTGTATTGAATTAAACAATTGCAATTTGGTATATTAAAGGACTCATAATCATATAACTAAATTTTTCTCAACATTAAAATTTGAGATTTTTGTATAATTGAATCAATCAGCAGTTCATCGGAGTAAGCCCACTGACTTTGATAATGGAAAGTATCAAATTGATGATAGTTGCTATCCGCTAAATTCATAACAATTTTTGTACCAATAATCACAAGCTGAGGCGATGGCGCAGAAGTCATTAGTAAATTCGAAGTTGATGGAGTACATCAAATTTCATTCGCAGTCAATTGGTATGCTCGTGCAATCATTTTTTTTTCGCAGCCTATATGCCTAACAACATTCTCCATTGGTATCAGCTGGATTCGCAGAGATGTGGGTATACTCACTTTACTTGTCGATAATAAAATAAAGATTATGCAATCTCTTCCTGTATAATGAATGAAAGTTATTGCAATAA